>CAKNWT010283200.1:0-11579 GCA_932066315.1 Andricus coriarius | reverse complement strand
GCTCATACGACATCAACAGATCCTCCACATTTCTGTGGAAGATGCCGTGCATCTTCTTCTCGAGGAGCTGTTCGCGGAAGTTTTTCTCCTGTGCTTTCTTAATCCAGGCCTCCAGGAGTGAGTACTCGAGATGGATAAGATTTGATGCACTTTGCTCATCCCTGATATTGAAGTCAAGGCCGAGTGTTTCAGCAGCCTCCTCCGCTGCTTTGTAGAGAAACGCCCCTTTGCCCACTTCTTCGTGTTTCCTGACCATTTTAAGCAGAGGATCTTGTCCATTTGCGACTATATGTGCTGTACCCAAAATAATCCTGTTCATGTGCATAACCTTTCGGGACCCGATATCGAGGGATCTGAGCTCTTCCTTCGTCCATGGAACCACTCCAAATGAATAGAGTACTACCGGGACGGCAAGCATGTTCGTCGCAGATACTTTGTTCCTCGCCGACAGTTCGGAAGACCAAATCCGTCGAATAAGATGTTTGTATCTGCATCGGAGAGTATCCTTTATAGATGTCACGTCCTGAATGCGGCTCTGTGGCACGCCCAGGTACGTATAGGTCTCTCCAGCGCCAAGGTGTCGTATAGCGCTTCTGTCGACAAGCTCAGGGTCTTTTGGGATTCCATTAAGTTTTCCTTTCTTCAAATAAACCTTGGCGCATTTTTCTAACCCGAACTACATTCCAATTTCGTGAGTGTACTCTTTGACAATGTCTAGAGCTAGATGTAGTTTCTCTTGGTTTTTAGCATAGATCTTAAGATCATCCATGTAAAATACATGAGTGAATTTATGCTTTCGATTTCCAGGTTTGCCGCAGAGGTACCCTTCGGAATGGCGAAGTCCGAGAGATAGTGGTAATAATGTGAGGCAAAAGAGGAGAGGGCTCATGGTGTCGCCCTGAAACCCACCTCTCTGAAAGGTGACACTGTTAGTGATCACACGATGTTTTCCAGATGAGATAGTAAATCTGGTTTTCCAAAGCGGCATTAATTTCTCTATGCACCTCACGATGTGTGGATGAACCTTTAAGCATTCCAACAGACAGATGATAAGTCTATAGGAGGTTGAATCAAAAGCTTTCCGGTAATCAATCCAGGCCATCGATAGGTAACGCTGATAGAATGCTGCGTCTTTACAGACACATCTATCGATGAGCAGGTTCTCCCGACATCCTGCTACGCCTTTCTTTGAGCCACGTTGTTCGTACATCTCTCGTCACACAGGTCCAATTGTCCAAACAATCCTATCATTTAGGATAGCTGTGAAGATCTTATACAGTGTGTTCAGACAAGTTATTGGCCTGTAATTTTTAGGGTCAGCTAAGTTGCCCGTCTTCGGCAGGAGCACTGTGCGCCCTTCTACCAACCACTCCGGAATAGGCTCTTTCGACTTTAGATATGAGGTGAAAATGCGGGTCAAATGCTGGTGGGTTGAAGGAAACTTCTTCCACTAGAAGGTCTCGATGCCATCTGGTCCCGGAGCGGAATAGTTCTTCATGCCTCTTAATACGTTTTTGACCTCGCCGGTAGTGATACGTGGGCATTCCTCCTCAGGTGTTATGAGGGCACTGCACAGCTCCTTGAAGCTATTTATATTCTTCGAGTGTTCTTCCAGTGGATGCTGGACTTCGTAGACTTCTCTCCAAAATGCCTCGACCTCCTCTGGTGTGGGCAGGTGGTCGACAGTAACTGGAGGGTCTTGGAAGAGTCGAGATGGGTCAGACAAAAACTGTTGATTTTCTCTGACCCACCTCTCTCTCCGCTCTAGACTTCTCCTAGCGTTAGATAGTACTCGTATTCTGTCAACAATATGCTGCCTGATGGTCAGTAGCTTTGACTTGTTAAGTGTGTGATGACAGATTCGCAGCTCGCGCGCGAACTGTCGAACCTTCGCAGTGAAAGTCCTACCAGATGTTATGTAGTCAATCACACACTGAATGCGGGATGCGTACTGTCTGGCCCAACCTATCTTTGTGCTGAGTTGATGCATTCGTCTTTTGGTCTTATGATCAACCGTTGGTTTTGTTTTACGGTTTGCATCTGCCAAAGCTCTCGATGCATTATACACACAACAATTAATAGTCCAGAGGTCAGGTTCATCGGAAAAATCTCCACGAAGCTCGTCATCCAGTTCAGCCAGATCTTTGGGCTTAAGAGAAACCTGAATGTTGATGTTTCTCCGGGTCCTCGTCCTCAAGCGTCGCTCTTCCTCTATTGGATGTCTGCTCGCGGTTGGTCTCAGTGTCGCCTGTCTTTCCCTGTTGCAGGCTTCTTCTGGCTGCGGTTGAGTAGGCGCTCCGCTTATATAACCCCTTTTTCGGAGTTCCTCGACACGGTTTCGCAGACGTTGATGCGAAAAATGCGAGAGCCCTGGGTGTTTCTCGCACCACAGAGTATGCAGTCGTGCCATGTAACCTTTTCGTTCAGGGGTCATACTGGTATCATAGCACTCCAGCAGGTTGTCCCTGAGTCGATCCGTCCACCTAAAAGTAACGAGATTCCGCCGGTAAATCGCATTGAACCCGTCTTGATTGGTTCCCCCAACTATAGGATAGTCGGCATTGTTGTCCGACCCGTTCGTTCGATTGTTTTGAACCGCACTTACTACAACTATGTTTGGTGTTGTCATTGTTGTTCCCACGAGCAGCTAGGAAAAAGGGTTCGTCCATCCTTGTAGAGCCCCGCATGCAAGGATAAGGCTGCATACTCTGAGAGGTCGCCCGGTATCCCAGAGTCACCGTTTGAGACACCTCACCCAGGTGCCATTCAGCTTTTGGCACGGTTGTCACGCCTCCGCTTAGGGGTTATTCCTTCAGGACCATCCCTGGACAATTGTTCGCGACTGCTTATTAATTATTGTAACCATATTCGGCTTTGTCATAGGCCCTTCGTTTAAATTCCTGAGGAATTAAAACCGCAACCGAATGGTTCCGGTATTAATTCTTTCTAACTTTTTGAATTTAGGTCCAATCGAAAAATTTCATTAGGATAGTTTGAAAATATATTTGATATTTAGTGAAAATTTGGATTGAAATTTTTCAATCTATCAGAAAAATAGTTTTTTTTCTACTGTTTTATTAAAATTTTCAAAATGTTGAAAAGCATATAACTTTTTTAATTTTCATCGAAATTAAAAATGCCATTAGGATAATTTTCAAGTCCTTTTGTCATGTATCAGAAACTTTGGGGAAATCACTAAAACTTTTTAAAAAATTTTGTTTAAGATTTTTAAAATGCTTCAAGTTTTTGAATTTTGGTCAAAAATATCTGCTTACCGAACATGACCTTCATTTCGGGACCATAAAAAAGTATATCAAGGACCGACTCGATTGGACAAATCCTTCGAAAGTTAGATTGGCTACAACATTCAGGAAACCACACCGCTGGTGGAAATAGACGACTGTTCCAATACCGGGTTAGTACTGGCTTCTTATGCTCCGCAATACTGGCGTGCGGCACAGACGCGGCACTGCACAATACCGCACAGGTTCTACACTGGAAAACTTCTGGCGTACGGAAATGCCAGAGTTAATTAAAAAAAAGATTTAAAAAATCATTGAATTCTTTTTAGGACGCATCTGCTTTATCCATTCATCATCATAAGACTGCATGTAATATAAGGATATGAAAAAAAGGTATTTAAAAAATAAATATTAATTTGATATTAATTTATTGCGGTACTTTGTCTATAATTATTAATAGTACTGCTTAGGATGAATACATATATATTAAATTTGTAAACGTTATATCACAAATAAAAATTCTAACGCTACGGGGCTACGATCCGACATCTATACCTAAATCTATAGTTTTAACCATTGCTCTAATTCTACAGAATTGAAAATCAATGAAAAAAACCATCCTCATAAGCCACAGCTCAAAAAAGTTAAAACACCCCATTTTTAACTCTCTTTTCCTACTTAATTATTTATTATTATACGACTTTATACAGATGTTAAATAAATGAACTGTTAAGGAATATAAATTAAATCAATTTTAAATAAATAATTTTAATCGATCACAATTTTTCTTCGTGTAATATTTTGTTTTTTCGCGTGTTAGACCATTTTATAACTTTTTATAATTAAATGAAACGTCATTCTTCAAGAATAACAAATGTTTTTAAACTTTCATGTAACATTTTGCTTTTTAGGTTCTTTTAGACCATTTTACAACGTTTAGGAATTTCATAAAAATGTCAGTTTTTTCTGAGCATTTACAATTTTTCATAAAGATGAAACTCAATTTTTTTTCTTAATAAAATTGTTTTCGCGATAGTTGTCTTTATAGTTTTTCGACATTTTAGAACACATGACAAGTACTGAGCCAGTACTGCGCCAGTGGTAAACTCCGGCGGACTACAGAAATTTCTACCTGGGTTACAAATTATCTTACTGATATTTTTGAATTTGACACTTTGAAATGTTGTAGATAATTAATAATCAAGTAGATCATCTAAATTGGAGATCGTTTTATTTTTTAAAGAGAACTGTCTTCATAACCTAATTCTCGAGCCGAAAGCGCGAGTGTCGCAATGAGAATGTATAGTAATCGACAAAGACGCAGGTGCTTTGAGAACCGTCTTTAATAACAAACTGAAAAACAATTTCAGTTCAAATTCACGACTGTAATCTATAAGGGGTTTAAATAACAGTTTTCGATTAAAGTTACAATATTTATCATATTTAAAAAAATGCAATCGAATGCACGAAGTAAACACACTAAAACGAGGCCACATCGCCTTCAAAAACATAACGTATTTACAAGCTAATGCTTCTAAATGAAAAAAAACTTATTTAAATACTTAATCTCTTTAAACTTCAAGTTAAAATTCGCGTTAAAAATAATCTCTTTGAAATATATGTGTTGGACTCAATAGCCGTTATGCAATAATAAAGATAAAACTGTAAAATAATATTCATAAAACGTCGCATTTTCCAGCTTATTAATTTATACAAAAAATAACATAAGGATAGAATCGAAAAAATAATTCTTAGACGATCTTGTTTATTTAATGTTGAGTTTATTTGTTTTTAAGATTATATAAGTATAATTTTCCTAGATTTCTTTAGAAAATTAAAAAAGATTTTTAAAGATTTTAGACATGACAAAAACTTATCTAGAAAATTTCTATAATAAAGTTTTTTTTATTTTACAGGATTTAAAAAAATTTTAGGATAAATTTGGCTCAGCTTATGACTATGTTCAGAATTTGTAAAAGTGTCAACTAACTTAAATTATTCCTAAAATTGCCTTAAAATCTTCCAGATTATTTTTGGGCAATTTTGGAAATCTTTTCAAATTTTAAATTATTTTTGAAATTTTTTCAAAATTTCGGAACACCTTTATAATGATTTGAATTTTCCCTCAAATTGATTTCAATTTTTGAATTATTTGCAAATTTTAAATTATTATTGAAATTTATCGAAACTTCTAAATATCTTTTAAAATGATACGAATTTTTTCTAAAATTTGTTTAGAGTCCTTCAAAACTACACAAATCGCATTAAAATCTTCCAGATTTCTTTTCGATCATTTTAATTCTCTTGAAATCTGTCAAAATTCGTAAAAGACTTCTAAATTTTTGTTAAAAATCGTCAAAAGTCTTCATTGTGATTTCAGTTTTGAAAAATTAAATTTTTTTTTTATTAGTTCAGACATTTTTTCGACACTTTTAAATATTTTTAAAATGGTTAGAATTTTTTCTAAAATTTGTGAAAAACCTTTAAAAACTAAAGAATTTCCACAAAACCTTCTAGATTCTTGTTTGACATTTTAAGAAATGTTTTCAAATCTTTGAAAACATTTTTAAATATTCTCATAAAATTAACTTTAAAAAGTTATTACAAATTTTCCTATGAATTTTAACAAAATTTTCATTCGCTTGAAATCTTTCAAAATTATTTAAAAGCTTCTACATTTTTTGTTCGAAATCTTCAAAAATCTACATTTTGTTTCCAATTTTTTGTAAACTTTTCAAACTTTAAATTATTTTTGAATTTTTCTAAGCTTCTAAATGTCTCTCAAACTTACTCGCATTCTTTTTAAAAGTTTGTAATATTGCTAAATTGAACATTTTCGCCTTAAAATCTTCTACATTCTTCTTCCCAGGAAACTTAAAAAAAATGTATTCTCTTGAATTATTTCAAAATTCTTAAAAAGTTTCTTTTTCGAAATCTTCCAAAATCTACATTTTAGAAAAATGTTTTAAATCGTCTTAAGACCTACATTTTTTTTAATCTTTTTAAAACTTCAACAGCTTCCAAATATCTTTTGATGAAATTTAAAGTTTTCCTAAAATTGTTTTTACATCCCGCAAAATAAAAAAATAGGTACAGATACTGACCATTTTTTTCTTATCAGTACTGATAGTATATATCCGCCTCGTAAATTAAGATATTCCAAGCTTTTTTTACATAATTTAATTTTTCTGATTGCAAGTGTGAAAAAGTTTAAAAATTATAGCGTGGCAGCAAAATGGTAAGAACATAATTATTTACTAATGTTATAAACACATTTACTATTAAAATTTTTTTCTTGTCAATAATGTTGCTTGGAAAATTTTAAACGATTTAGGTTTCAATTTAAAAAATGTATATATGAATAAGACAGATGTGTTCCAGACAAAATTATCTTCTTTAAACATGGTAAAAACGTTAATGCCGTATGCTGCTATCTTGGCCCACTTACAAGAAAGTAGAAAACATATTTTTAGCAAATCACGTCCCAGAAAAAAATTAACTATTTTTATCTACTAAGCGAGTAAAATGAGAAAGAAATTATTGTATCCAAAAAGAAAATAGAATTAATAAGTTAAAATTTAGGAAATTAAATTCAGAATAAATCAAAATTGTATTTCTTTTTAAATGTCCAACATTAAAATTTAACTATAAAATTCATCGTAATTGAAAAAAATCTAATAAACAAATTTAGACAACACACTCTTAAATGTCTCGATTCAAATTAAAAAAGCCAAAATAAAAAGATGGAGGGAAAACAAGGCAGCCTGCAAACCCCCTTCCTTCTTTATTTCTTGCCAATTTTATTTTTATTTTTTTAATCACAATAAAAAAAATTTAGAAAAATCTACAATTCCACCATAAATTTTGTAACTAAAAATTGCCAAATAAGTAATTTTAATTCAAGATAAAATTTACTTATGAATTTTTCTAAATATTATTGATAAATGAGAACATTTTAATTTTTAATAATTTTTTAATACTAAGAAATAATTATGTTTTCAGCATTTTGCTATAATTTTTAAACATTTGACAGTCGGTAGAGGTAAAAAAATTGTCGGTACCGCTAACAAAAAATTACCAGTACCGACAATAAGATATTTCTAAAAATTCGGAAAATTTTAAAACAACTTTTATAATTTTTTAGGATTTGAAACAATTGAAGAAAAGCTAAATTATTTCAAAAGATATTTATACATTTTAGAAGTTTCGAAAAGATTCGAAAGCAATTTAAATCCTGAGAATATAATAATAAAATTTCCTAAGATTCCTGGGAAAATTTGAACTGATTTTATAGTTTTAATTAATAAGATTTTTAAATATCTCAGAAAATTTCCAAATATGTCAACAAATATTCTGGGAGATTTTAAGGCCATTTTTTCAATTCTGCCCAAATAAAACAAACTTTGGGAAAAATTTGAATTATTTTGAAAGATATTTAAAGGCGCAGAAGTTTTGAAACAATTAAACAGTTATTTGAAATTTGAAAATATTTAAAAATAATGTAGATTTGGAACATTTCGAGAAAAAAACGTTTGAAGCTTTTGAAGGATTTTAAAAATTTTCAAGATAATAAATAAAAGTAAAATAAAATCTGGAAGATTTTAGGGCAAGTTTTTTAATTTTGAAAGATTTTTCAAAGTTTTAGGAATAATTCGAGTCGAACTAAAAGATATTTGAAAATTTGAGAAGTTTTGAAGAGATTAAAAATATTTGTAAACTTTGAAAGATATTTTGTTATGCTTCTAAACTTCTTGAAGTCTTAAATATCTTTTTAACTGACTTGAATTTTTCATAAAATTGGGTAGAATCCTTTTTTTTTCTTTTTTGACTAAAAAATCTTTTTTGAATGAAATATCAACTAGAGTAATAGCACCAATTCTTGTCACCCCCCCCCCCCTCAAATTATTGGACCCCTTCTATGATTTCACAGATAATACCTTCTTATAGCATGTTTTTCCTTAGTTAATTTTATTCTACTATCTTTTCCACGTATAATGCATGCGTTAATTATTCAGTGCAATGATGTATGTATCCAAAAATAAATACACTTCGGTTTTTAGCATGCCATTAATAGGACTAAACCGCTATAAGGTGCCAAGAATTGGTGCTCTTACCCTATTACATTTTTCTTTGAGAATTCGTTTCTTTTTTTTTGAAAAGTTAACTATTTATTTAAAAAATTCATCTTTTTGGTTGAAAATTCAACTGGTTGTTTGAAAATGAACTTTTTTGTTTTATTTGGTTGTAATTTTATATTGAAACACTGAAAAACGTTTAGTTTTATTTTTAAATCTTTGAAAAATGTGCAGTTTGAAAATAATTTTATTTTATATTTGAACAAATGATTAAAACCAATGCTTACTTAAATCAATAAATTTAACATGAAATATTCACGATTGCTCGAATGAAAGTTTAAAATTAAACAATTTTGAATCAAAAACTTTCAATAATTGAATAAATCCCAGTTTAAAGCCTTCGATATTAAACAATCTACAAATTAGGAATACTTGAAATTGAACATTTTAAAAACTTGGGAGCTATAAATAAACTTTATCACGGAAAAAAGTGGATAGTCAGACACACTTTTATGCACTGTTAACTTGAAGTTTACTTGTTCGCATTGTACAAGATACAATTTGAATAGTTTTTGATACTGTATGATATATTGATCTAAAAATATAGAAAACCTAGTCAGCATTACTACTTCAAATTGTAAAAAGAAAGATTACTAGAACAAGCAGCTTCAGTAGCTTTTTGAAATAGTACAGTTGAACATGTAAGCTGTTATAATAACTAATTTTCATAGTAAGCAGAGAATTGTGAGTTTGAGTTTTACAAGTGAGTTCGATCTCCTTTTTCGCATTGCAATAAGCACTGAGCGAGATTGTCAGCCTTACTATTTGAAATGGTAAGTAAATAAGACCAGTGGCGCAAATAGAAACGTGCAGGAAAGTTGCGGAGGGGGCCTCCGCAACTTTTTTAAGGAGGTCTGTTTAAAACTAAAAAGAAGGCCGAATTATAACTTGCTTAGCAGTAAGACAAAGTATAGTCTAGTATAGTGTTTTTGCTTCTGAATCTAGGAGACCCTCCCCCCCTGGCGGTAAAGCGGGGTTTTGCTTTACAGTAGTTACGCCATTGACATTTTACAAAGTGACATTGTCGGAAATTATTTTATAATGTTTTATATTTTTTCATAATATTATTTGAGATAATTATTATAAATGAACATAGCGACTAACGCCTGCTTTATACTTCAATACTGTTTTTTTGTTTGGTACTATGTAATTATCTGCATATGATATTTTTAATTTCTTATAACACTAAACATGACTAAGACCGAACTTGATGAAGCCACCCAGGTTCAAATATTGTATTATTTGAAAGAATTTTTTAGTAGGATAATTGCATAAAAGATTCTTAAAAAATCAAATACGTATCGTGGTAAAAGAATTTTTTCGAAATATCATTTTTTTATACAATAATTAAAATATAATTTGTAATAAAATTATAGTTCAAATTGATTTCCAATTTTAACCTACAGTAATAATTTGTTCAACCTTTCCGCATTGATATTTGTTGAAATTATTGTCATTTATTGAAAAAAATATATTTTATTTTTTTTTGTGGATTTTCAGCACAAGAAAAATATCAATCATACTACTGTGATATTGCGATCTTTAGTTTTGAATTTCTCGGAACCAATTTTTTTCTATCAACATTTTTTTTATTTTAATTCAGCATCCCCACATCTCAGGAGAATGTTTTTCTTTTTCCAAAAAATTCGATTTTTAATCGATATTCAAAACCAATTTTGAAAAACCGTGAAATTTTAATCTGTTTCGATTCTAGTGGATTCTCGGAATTGATCTGCCCGGGTAGAAACTGCCTCTTTATGCCTAAACTAAATATTGGCTCTTATGAGGCCGCAACCAGATTTTCTAGCTAGGAAAATCTAGGCTTTCCCTCTGCTGGCCCTCGACAGGTTATTGTCACATTAATGATTTTAACATATACAGTAGAAATAATAATAATGTTGCAGACGAAATGTAAAATAATAAGTTTAAAATATTTGCGTTCATTATTATTTTACTTTATGTTAAATTATTATTCTACACTGAGAGACCTTTTGTTTGAATAAATGAAAAAAATGAATTAGAATTTAGTACAATATCGTTCCGAAATAGGGAAAACCCAGGTTTTATTACACTTATTCGTATGACAGTACCGAAGTTTAATATTATCAAACGAGTATCTAAAACACGACGACGACAAAGTAGTATTCTAAATACGAAATATTATGAATCTCCATTTCAAGAATTAACGCTATGAAAAAATGATATTCTTTTTACTGAGTTTTCGAAAAATCATTTGAATAAGAAAAATACAGAATATCATAATCTCGAAAACGTATTTTTGAAATTGATATTGACAATATGAAGTTGACAGAAACCTGAGACGCATAGCAAACTATGAAATCATTATTCTTGATTTTTCATATAGTTTCGTTTGAGAATGCTCCTCGAGTGTTTCCGCCGTTTTCCGATCGCGTCCGATTGTGCAGAGCCGAACATGGAACGCATGGAGCACCGGCCGCGGTCGGTCCAAATCCAATTCGGTCCAATTCCACGTTTTTACATAAATGTTATATATATTTTTATTATTAAACTTATAAACTATTGTATTGATAAATAAATACATATGCTCCGAAGCACTGTACAGGTGTACAAACTACTCAATCGGTAATATTTAGCTTTGCTGTCAAAAATCTTGGTTTTGTAAAAAACCAGGACATTTTTCCTATTTTCAGGAAAAAACCAGGACACCAGGACAGACCTCGAAAAAAGAGGACCTGTCCCGAAACCCCAGGACGGGTGGTAACCCTAAAGTTAACTCTTTCTATTTTCAATTAATTCATTTACTATTGGATTTAAAACATTAGAAATTCTTTCTCACGAAATGTATACACTAAGATCCTTGGCGGACCAAATGAATGGAACGGATACGCTACAGCGTATCTTTATAGTATCCACATCGTATCCTCTCCGTATCATGCAAGAAAAACTCATTAAAAAGGGAAGATGAACATTTAACTTGTTGGAATTCGGATTCTACGTGAAATTTTGCGTTAGAAGGTCACGGAGTAATTGCAATAGTTTTTCTTGCAACGATAAAAACTTTAAAAAAATATAATACCTACACTGTTAGAAATTTCTGTAGGAATTTTTAGAGACGCGTCACTAAAGCTTTATGCAGAAACAGTTTCTAAATTTTCCTAAACTGTAACAGAAATTTCAGCAACGGTAACTGCATAACGCTTCAGTCACATGTTTCAGAAAT
>CAKNWT010283178.1:0-11530 GCA_932066315.1 Andricus coriarius | reverse complement strand
CCTGCTTTTCTGCAACCGCATGCCGTGCCGCATCCTTTCTTGCATTGGCAGGAGAGGAATTTTGGAAGAACTTCTGGAGCAGGATTCTTCGTTGTCCTGAAAGGCGTGAGTCCAGCCTTAGTTTTCTTCCAGCCCCAGTCTTCTGGGTTCTTTATGACTCCGTACCAAGTTTGGACTTGATAGTGAGTGCGGAGAGAATGCTGCCGTTCTGCTTCTGCTCTAGGTGGAAGTGAAGCAAGATTCATGTTACTCATCGTCGCTGATCTCGTGAAATGTTGATAGCGGAGAGAATCCAAAGAAATATCTGTTCCAGATGCTCCGTATTGGGCAATCATGATTTTTTCTCAAGCTGCAGCAATGTCATCCGGATGAACAATCTCTTCCTTGAAAACTTGAACAGTCTGATTCAAGTTCTCAGAATTTTTTAGCTCTTTCAGGAACTTGGCCTTTCCTTGACCAAAAAGTGCTGTCGTTGTGTCACACCCACTAAAAGCATGTCAACACAGAATTATATCATGTTTACTAGTACTTAATGGGGTCATAAGGGCAGTGTATACGTGCCCAGTGGGCACCAAATTTGGCGATGTCTTTACGACATCGTTACGAAATCTTTACAACATCCTATGTCCATGTCGTTGGAATGTCTTTACGATATCATAAAGACGTCGTACCAGCCGATGATGTATTTGCGATATCGTAAAGACACCTTAACGACATAGACATAGGATGTCGTAAGGACGTCGTCAAATTTGGTGCCCACAGGGTGAATATAGGAAATACACCTCCCTTCACCCGGGCATAGCTCTGAAACTATTCACTTTATGGAAAAATATTCTGGATGAAATTTGTAGAGAATTACGTTCTCTATAATTTTAAAAATGACTATTTTTGGTTGCCGGTGCACAAAAAAAAAGTTATTTCCAAAAAAGTGATTCTTGGCACCTTTTTCAGGATGGCGGAACGAGCCGCCATTTTATTTTTGTGCAAATTTAGTATGTTGTTTAGAACACCAAAATGAACGAAAATCGACACTAAGGCGCTCCCTAGCGCCCTGGGCTATATATAAAGTAGTTTGGGCTGCCTTATATGCATGCCTCACAGACTAGTCCCTATATCCTCTATTTTCAAGATGCGCTATAGTACCCTTTTTTAGTCAATCCAAAATTTTCAATTTTCAATCAAATCGAGGCGTCCAAACGTTGTATTTTTTTATTGTCATGAATATCTTGGAATCTCTTCATTAGTATTCCTTCGGACCTTTAAGATCCTTCTTGATAAAAAATACATCAAGTGAGCTCGAACAATAAAGACAAGGAGTCCGCTTCACTTGACGGTACGCAAACCGCCTAATTCCTACCCTCTTACGCGGGGAGACGAGATGTGTCTTCTGCGCTGCCGCAGTGTCATGGCGGATGGAGGGAGATCTCGGGACCTTCATGCCCAAAAGATGGTGATAGTGGTGCGGCGAAGAATCCTCGGCGGTGAGATTTGAATCGTCCCAGGTACAGGATTTAGAAAGCGGGAGTCACATCCATATTTCACCCCCGATGTACAACCCATAGTTGCGCCTGTGTCTGTGCGGCTTCAACACGCCTTGCGTCCTCGTAGTTCGTATTGCTGATCCTTGAGAGAAATGATACTTAGAAGTTACTTGGTGTGATATGTTTTAAGTTATCATGCTCAGCAATTTGAAAAACGTGGTTTTGAAAAAAACGCTGACGCTTGGGCGTCATACTTCCATGCCGTGAGTAGGGCGACCTATCGGTTCGTAAGTCTGCGATTCCCTATGTTGACCGTCCGCGAAAAAAGGGACCTAACGCGGGGTAGTTTCATTTTACAGGAGGAGCGATTGAAGAGGCGGTGAAACACAGCAACTCCATGAGAGGGTCTAACTTTGTAATTTAATAAAAATTAGAATTTTTCAGATATTGAAATAATATTTTTTATTATGAAAGAGCAAACAAAAAAATATCGATTGGTGTACAAAACTAAAAATCGATTTTTCTTATTCCGGTACATTTTGCATATAAACAATATCGCCTACATCGAACTTCACGTAGATTTTTCTATTTTTATCGTGTCTCTCTTAGGGCCGGTTTCACCAACCTCGGTTAAAAAGTTGATCCTCGGTTAAACCGATAATCGACGGTTAAATATGGCGTATAGCGTTCATTTTAACTGGCCGTCAGTTAACCAATGATTTAACCGAGGCTGGTGGAACTGGTCCTAAATATTTAATTTGCTGCTCGCTAGTGGATTTCCAAGCATTTTCTTGAAGTTTGCGCGGATCAGTATATATTTCTTCGCCATCTAAGGTTAAAGTTCGCAAAAGACCTTCGTCGTGTGTATTTATATACCTATAAACTAGTTCTAAAAGACTTTTCCCAGCAGTTTCATTTTTACATTCGTCCAAATCGCGTTGAATTTTTTTCAGTTTTCTATCCCAATCTTATCCCTGTTAAAATTCAATATACACTTGAATCGCCAGTATCAAAGTCGCATTCGATCTTTATACTGAGCCATTAGCTTGCGGATGTCGTGGAGATTTTAATGAGTGATTATTTCCGTGTTTCGTATCTCCCACGGGTGAGAGAATTACGAATCGAGTTAACGTTTCAGTCAAAACGAGTACAAATTTGTTTCTTGACGCTATAGTTACTAAAGGATCTGCATGGTCGATGTGGATCATGGCAAAGGGTCTGACTCCCGGTTTAATTGGATGCAGTTCTCCTGCCTGCTACGTACGTGTTGACGTACATAGCGGGCCGTACTGGGAAAGAAATCTCCAAATTTTGCTACAGTCCTATCGGTCCCACATTCGGAATAATATACAATAATTTTTTCCTTTCGCGTGTATACAATATCGAATTTATCAACTCTGTCTTCCGCTTTTTCATGCTTATTTCTTTCTTTTTAAGTTTTCTTGAAGTTTCTCTTTTGCGATTGAGATTTTCTTCCAGAAATTCAAAAACGTGAATTTCTTGATCGGGCTTAACTAAATTAAAAATACCGCTTCTACCTTCAACAAAATCGTCAATTTCGCTTGGTTCACCGGGAACGCAACTTGAGACGTCTACATGTGCCATTTTTTTACCCGGCTTATGTACTACGTCGAATGAATATTCAGATAACCGGTTGGAATATCTAACGTTCTGAGGATTCCTAGACTTGTGCGTGTTCAAATCAATGAAGGCACTGCACTCGGTAACCACAATCAAATCAATAATAATAAGCCAAATTCGAAACCGCGCAATCAGCCAGATCACCTATAGTAGTTCCAGTTTAAATTGTAATTATTTTCTAGATCACTGGTTCTTCAGCTAATCGCGTATATTACATGCAATTTACCGTCGTCCCCTTTTTGAAAAAGCATAGCTGCTAAACCGAATGCACCTTTACTAATTATCGGATAATTGTACGAAATGCGTTATCTTTTTCGGAAGTCCATTTGAAAGTCTGACCTTTTTTTAAAAAATCATATAAAGGCGAAACTATTTCCGCAAATTTGCAGACAGAGCGACGAAAAGTACCCACGAGGCCCAAAAATTTACGTAGTGTCGTATTCTTCGTAGGAACTGGAAAATCACTAATCGCTTCCAGTTTTATTTTTCCCGGCTTTCATAACCGCAATAAATTTTTCTCCTCAAGGTTGTCTAATCTTTTCCTGAAATCGAAACATCAAAATAAAAAACTATGTTTTCATCTTTCAAGGGAACTAATACTCGTTGCATCAATTTTGCAAAATAAAAAGACGCATTCATCAGTCCGAAGACAATTCGCGTAAATTCATCGATATAATTTGTCGTAATAAACTCAGTTTTTGCTGCAGCCTCTTTGGATAATGGTACTTACAAATACCCATAATTGACCTTCGGAATTTCTAATTGGAGGTCGTTTGTATTTCTTTCTGGAGTTGTAGACTTTAGTCTTGACTTCGTATTATCTTCACTAGACGTTAGTGTGCGTTCGTGATGCCATAGCGTTGCATAAATCTTGAGACCAAAGTCCAATTAGGACTTGCTCTTTAACATCTGGTATGGCGAAACCCAACTCTCTGCATAATTTTAGCAGTTTCTACGCAGAATTGGCGCTAGTTATATACACGAGCACCTTGTTTCTTGATCTACCTTCATTCAGTTCACCTTTGTATCTTATACGAGGCTGATGTGACGTTTTCAGAAAATTGTATATTAACTCTATCTTCAGTCTATTTCCTTAGTTTGCCCCCAGAATAGTGTATACAACTCTGTTATTTTAACAGGTTATGGGCCCAGGCACCCATTCCGCCGCGCTAATAATTCTAGGGAAGAAAAACGGTCAAGTCAACCGACCGGTAAATAGCATTCCGAAACGTGCATAGCAACAGCGCTATATTCCCTTTGTTTCACTGCCGATCGTCAGACTTCTCTTTGCAGTCCAGACGTTCTGTGTGTGTGAGTGCGAGTTGAAAAATCGAAAATGTCGGATCTGTTAATTACAAAAAACGTGACGAAGTTTGATGGAACGAACTTCACTCTATGGAATTTCCAGATGAACGCGATGTTGACCGTGCATGGATTAAAAGAAATCGTCGATGGCACGTAGGCTGAACCCCGTAGAACTGATCTCACGTGTTCGGATTGTTCGAAAGAAAACGTAAAGGCCGTGTTCATTATTTCTTCGACAGTGGAATATTCACAACTTGAATATCTGATAACGTGTAATTCTGCGTCTAAAATGTGGACGAAGTTATCTACAATATATGAACAAGAAACTGCATCCAGCAAGCTAATGTTGATTCGAAAGTTTCACGAGTACCGCATGGCAACAAAGAATTCAGTGTAGTAACATGTTGCAAAGGTAGAAGACATGGCACTGCAGCTTGTAGATCTCGACGAACAAGTGCCGCATGTCGCTATTATGTCAAAAGTGCTCGGAAGACTGCCTATAAAATATAACGTTTTAGGAAGTCTACGTGATTTTGTTGATCCAGCACAGCCAACTCTGAATAGTTTATTGGAACATTTGTTGATGGAAGCACGCCTAACAGCATATGCCCAGTTGAAAATTTTTGCACAGGAACACCGCAGGATCCTGCACATTTTCCTGTAGGCGAAACTGCACACGAACCTGTACGGGTAATCTTAACAGTTCCTATGCAGGAATGTGGCAAAGTAAACTGTAAATGATCCTGCAAAGGAACCTGTGTTCGTTTCAGAGTAGTGGATTCATGTAAAGGAACTTGTTCAAGCACCTATACATGAACCTACATACAAACTAATCCACGTGGATTCGTTACAGGCTTAACTCTCTCGATAATTAGTTGGATCTTCAAGGGAAGAAAAGAAAAGCAACTTTTGAGCTATAAGCGACATAAGTCTTCGTTTTTGTACAGGATCCTTTCAAAGGTTCTTTTGATGGATTTCGGTAAGGGACCATATACACGTTCCTGTGTAAGAACCTGCGCCTTAATCTTCTTCGCAAAGGAACCTGCACACTTCTCCCGAGGTTACTTTGTCGGTGCAGGTTCCTTTGCAAGATCATGTACAGTTGCCTTTGCCAAATTTCTGCAGAAGAATCGTCCAGATTACCTGTAGGGCTTCATGTGTAGGTTCGTGTACAGGAACATGTTTGGAATACTCCGAGGTTCCTATACAAGAATTTTCAGCTGAGTAAGTTTGAATTTTAACCAAAAATTGTAAAAATCCGGCCAGACATAAAAAAACAAGAATGAATCTAAGAAAACTGAAAGCAGAGAATATTTCTATTGTCACAAGACCGGGTATCCAATCAAGAATTGTCGAAAGCGAAAAAATGCATATAATAAGCCAGATAAAGGCCACGATAAAAACAGCTATGTTAAAAACGGTAATGGTAACATTGAAGCTCTCATTGTGAACAGTGTTTTTCCGGACAAAGAAATGTCAGTGTCGAACTCGTCTATGTCCGCTCTTAGTGCCATGTCACGTAGTGAAGTTTCATCTCTTCTCGCGAGCGATATTAAAGATATATGGCTACCTGACAGTGGTGTATCAAATCATATTATTTTTCGAAGAGAGTGATTCTCATCCTTTACCCCACTCGAAGGTGGGTACGTTCAATTAGGTGACAACGGAATGTGTGATATGAAAGGAATCGGAACAATTAATGCGAAGAAGTTAATTGATAATGTCTGGTGCAGTGTAAATCTTAAAAATGTGTTGCATGTGCCAAGTTTCAAAAAGAATTTATTCGCAGTAGGTGTATGCACAACAAGAAAGCTGGACGTGAAGTTCACCTAGAACGCTGTCTAGATTCTGAGAGAAGACAGGTAATCCTAAGAGGTATCAAACAAAATAATAACATACGTCGACTATTTTTCAATTCTATAGTTGTCGCTGAGGCAAATGCAACAGTAAATACTAATCTAAAAATGTTGCATGAAAGTCTTGGTCATGTGAACCTATCATCCATAGCGAAAAAGGTTCTCGTTGATGGTGTTAATTTCTCCAAGCCTGAGACACACAGCATACGTATTCCAGTATTTCAAAGAATAAGAGCAACCGGTGTCAAATAAGTTCAATCGACGCATTAAGGCTCTGTAGGTCGATAAATGCCGAGAATATATAAAACAAACAAATTGAGGATTATCTTTTCCACACAGGCGTTCAACTCGAGATTACGGAATCGTACACTCGTAAGGAAAATGGTCGCTCAGGAAAAGATAACCGTACCATAATTGAAAGTGCGAGTCAATGATACATGCAAATTATATGCAGCGTTTCCTATGGAAATCACACTCCGTCTACGCAGGTAGAAGATACCAACCCTTTTGAAATTTGAATTTGTAAGAATCCTAATTTTTCTCATACAAGAATTTTTGTATGTGAGGCTTTTGCTCATATTCCTGATAACCATCGAGTGCAACTTAACTGAAACTTTGACTTGGCTTTTCTTAAATTTTTTTCTATTGTATTTTTATTAGTAAAAAATCTTTGGCTGCCTTAAGATTTTATCGAAGCTAACTACAAAATTAATTATAATACAGAAAAGAACAGGCTATACATTTCTTTATTATACCCTATTTTTTCTCCCATAGGGACTGTGAGGCCGGTATATGGGAATTAGAAACGATTTCTAAGAGTTTCTAAGAGTTTAGTTGGTCAGACTCATGTTCTGTGAATGCCTTTAAAGATTAAAGTGACGTATTTAATTCTCAAATAAGATTGCGAAAAGATAAAGCGCTCTTTGATCTCGTATAATATAGGTAGTGTTACGCAAAATTAAACTTGGCCTTTTGTTCTTAACTTATATAGTGGTATATACAGTGGTAATTCTGTAAAGTCTCTGAAGTTAGAGAAGTCTCCTGAAGTTAGTAAAACCTCCTAAAATCCTTGAAGTTTCCTGAATTCAGTGAAGTCATTGAATTATTTTGAAGTCACTGAAATATCCTGAAGTCAGTCACCGAAATATCCTGAAGTCATTAAAATATCCTAAAGCCATTGAAATATCCCAAGTCACAAGAAGGTTTACAACCGATCTGTCGAATTGCCAACACCTCGTGTAAGAATTAATATGTTTTTCTCAATCGTTTTTTTTCCTTCTAAGAATATGTTTCAAAAGTGCCCCTATTAGGAGGTACAGTAAACTTTGTTCGCAATTATTATATTCATATGCAATTATTGAATCCCAGCCAAAACATCTACGATGTTAAAAAACTGCCAAGTACAATTACAAGAATTTGTCAAATCCGTGTTGGCCAAGTAATTTAAAAAAATATATTTATTATAAAATGAATCCTAATTTTTGTATAATGTACCTTCTAGGAATTTTTACAATACCAGGGTGGCCGGTCACGCAGGAGATTCGGACGAAAGCCGGGAGAAACTTGCACCCGGAGAAAACTGGGATAAAGCCGGGAAAGTAATATTACACCGGTAGATTTCCCATATATCATAATTCGCGCGTTTTGTAATTTTTGAAAGTTTCCAATTAAAACGCATATCGTTTTCAAAGTATTTAGAATAATTAAAATTTAAAGGTTCACAGAAATCATATTTTTTGGTTAAAAAAATCTATTCAGTCATTTGATACTACATGATATGATACTTGTTAATAATACATTTTTCGCCTTTTTAAAATTTCTATAATTTTAATTTAAAATTATATTTTTGAATGCCTTCACTACAATACTATTCTAAGATACCAGAAAAAAATTAAAACATCTATATACTGGCCTAAAACCTTGAACAGCAAAATGAAAACCAATGGATACTATCAACAACTCGAACAAACCCATGACGAAAATGCTGTGTAGATAGTTAAAAACAAAATTAACGATATACTGTATCCTCTACAGAACTACACCTTGAAAAGGACTCGGTTCCGAGTCGAAACAGGTCGACAATATTTAAATGAAAACATCAAGAAACAGGAAAAGGCATTCGCTACATTAATATTCTTGTTTTGAATTCTTTATTCTAATTTTTAGTTTTCAATGTGATATCTTAAAATGGTCCGATTTTTATTAATTCTAAAGGAAGATTTGAAATAAAAAATTTTACATTGAGTTTAAAATAAAAAAAAAGATAAAAATTAAACTATCTGAAATTGATACATCAGTAAATGAATAATTTCGGTTGTTTTAAATGGTTAAAATTTTAGAGTTCTAAATTTTTATGTTTTCCATGTACAATTACTTTTTATTTTGAAGGATTTTTTAGAATGATTCAATTCATTTTTTGATTTTAGAAAAATTTGTCTAGTCAGCTTTAATGTTAAATTATAATTGTTTTGATATAATGACAATTCAAAATTCTAGAATTCTAGAAGCCTTGACCTCTAGCGCGATTCGCCAGTTGATTTTTATCAAGCGACGTTCATTGACTACCTCGGCCTTGTATCGCTGCGCTTGCTCTAAGGAACTTTTTCAAGTGCACATGTGCAGAAAAGCATGAGTCGAGTTAATATCAATAAATACTATCAATAATAATACAGATAAATGCACTCGACATTCCCAGAACGCTTGGCCCACGCAGTTTCTTAGTTCAAGGGGCGAGAGACGGTTGCGACTCTCGCCTCGGAAGGGCTGACTGTGCGCGAGTACTCAGCCGAGTATATTGAGCAATATGATGCATTCCAAGTGAGGAAGCATTAGTGATTTTTTAAATAATAGACAAACTAAAGTTTTCATTTTGATCAACTTGAAAATAAACATTTACAAAAAATACAAAATTACAAAATGATACAAACAATTTTTAAAATATAATGACAAATCAGACAAATACAATTTTGTATTTGAAATGGTAATTTATCGAGCTGGAAAAAGGAAGGGAAAAGTGCTGTCGCACCCTATCCCTTTTCCGGCTTTATGATTGTTTTACAGAAATTGTCAGAATTATTTTATTTCAACATTTATGGTCAAAATGTCTTTTGTATTCATGCATCAACTTTGAATTATATAGATGAAAAAAGTTTGTCTGTTTAAAACAGATGTTTAAGATATTACAAATGAGCATAAATTTCTTAATCTTTGGCAAAGTGTATTAATATTATAGGTCAATCGATTCGCCTCGAATCAAAGAACCTTTTCCGTTCTTGCATCAATTTTGAGTTATGTTAGTGAAAAAACTTTCAGTATATAAAACAGTTTTTTAAAATATTATGGCATTACCATAGCTTCCTTATTCTGTAATCAAATGTGACAATACTATAGATCAGGCAATTCGTCTCGAATCAACACAAATTTTCTATTCGCGAATTAACTTTAAATTATGAGAATGAAAAAATTTAAATCATGAAAATCGATTTAAAAAATATATAAATGACCATAACTTTCCTACTCTTCAATAAAATTTTTAATAAATAGGTTAATCGATTCGTTTTGAACCAAGGAATCTTTTTTTTTCATCAACTTTGAATTATGTTAAAGAAAAAAATTTTACTATAAAAAACCGTATCCTCAGATATTATGTATTTCTATAACTGTTTTACTCTTCAATAAAACGTATCAATATTATAAGTCAATCGATTCGTCTGGAATCAACACATCTTTTCTATTCTCGCATCAACTTTAAATTATGATGAAAGAATTTTTACCATAAAAATCATTTTTAAATATAATATAAATGACAATAACTTCCTTACTCTTTAATAAAATGTATTAATATTAGAGGTCAATCGATTCGTCTCGAACCAAGGAATCTTTTATATTTTTGCGTCAACTTTGAATTTTGTAATGAAAAAAGTTTTACTATACAATACCGATTTTCAAAATATATAAATTACCATAACTTCCCTACTCTTTGATAAAATGTATTGCTATTATAGGTCAATCGTTTCGTCTTGAACCAATGAATCTTTTATATTGTTGGATCAACTTAGAATTATGTTAATGAAACAAGTTTTTCTATAAAAACCCGATTTTTAAAATATGAAGTGCTGAAAAAATGCAATAAATATTTTTAGAGATACTTCGGTCAGTTTCAAGATATTAGTTGTGAAAATGAGCCCTCAAAATTTGATCAATTTTTCTTCAACCGTTTTCAAGTTATCGTATTCACAAAAAAGGGTGACATCCACAGACACACACACATCCGGACAATTGCTTAAAACATTTTATGAGACATTATTAAATTGAGGAAGTTTTAATTAAATGAATTTTAAAATCTTGGAAAATGTTACAATTACAAAGCTTCCTCTATGAGAAAGCAAAAGGACTAAAATATTTCGCGGAATAGTAAGTTTTCTAGCATGACGTCATGGCCATGGTAGGATAGGTGCAAATGTCAAGAAGGTTAGCATATGAGTGACATAGCATTGCAGACAACTTTTTGGAGAAAGTATTCTGAACGTAAAAGTAAGTTATAAAGATCTGAATTTCAATAGTTTGCAAGTGTATAATGCTAGGAAAGATGGCAATGTCAGCTGTCAGAAAGGTTAGGACATGGTACTGCAACTACAGTAGATGACCAGGCTGCTTTCTAACGCAAGATTCCTACCTTACCGACATCGAGAGGATTCTAGCTGTAGTGGTTCGTGTCCGTGCTAAATCTTTCTAGAAAAGTGGTTCATGTCCGTGCTAAGCTTCTAGAACATTCTCGAGGGTCCTGATGACGTCATCATGCATTCCTGCCTTACCGACATTCTTGATGACGCCATCTTGCATTCCTACCGAATAAAAACAGCTTCAAGGTTATTTCTTATCTCAAGCATGCCGTGTAAATACTTTCAAGGTTATATTTTGTCCTGGCAATTTCTACTGCGTCATATAGTTATGGGAAAAAACAAGAAGGATGATTTATTGCTTCCGTACAGATAAATATCGAGACCGTTCTAGAACATTCCTTGACGACATCACATAGTAATACTGCGCAATTGTGCCCTCCAAAGGCATGTAACAAACGGTTCAAGGTTATTCTTATCTCAAGAATTTTTCGCGTAAATACTTTCAAGGTTATATTTTGCTTTGTCCTGGCAATGTCTACTGCGTCATATAGTTATTTCAAGGATGATTTATTGCTTCTCTACAGATAAACATTAGTTCAATACGCAAAAAATGTGCAAGCATACA
>CAKNWT010283177.1:0-16174 GCA_932066315.1 Andricus coriarius | reverse complement strand
TCAAATGCTTCAGAACATCGAAGAACGCGGGAATGTGCAGGGACGCGGCGCGGCGTCAGGGCGTGGGGCTGCCTGGGTGTCGATGCCGCGTAATATATTATATTATATCCTAGTCGAAACATGTCACATGAAACTGAGCAACTAACATACCTTCAAAGACTTGAGCTTATGATAAAAATCCCCACCTTGAAAGGAGTTCTATCGCGTCCATCACAATTCACTAACGTACACAAATAACTTCGATGTTAGCACAAACAGCACTGTAGCGTCCATGACAGTCTGTGAGCGTATGGCGTCAGTTGCCGTCGGAGGGTTGGGGAGGGAGAACAAGTGTTACTATATGAGTAGTTCACTGTACTAAACGGATAGTCACCATTCGCACTAGAACGTATAGTAGAGCCAACTATTGCCGACTAAACAACGTTTAGTACACATGACTCAACTTGTAGTTACTGTTACTATAACTTACCTTACTAAACGGGAGTAGTCGCATGTACTATAACAGTTCTCTCCGTGCAGTCTTTGTTTTTATGAAGAAGAAGAAAGAATAGAATGTTTATATTATTTCTATGAAATAGGTTTTACGCCAGTTGATTTATGTCATATATTAAGTGGAGCAGTACATAGGTTAGAAAAATTTCATGATTTTTGTTTTATAGGAGACAAGAAAAAATATTTATATATAATTTCGTAAATGAGAAATAGGGGTTTTCGCCATGTAATTTATTTGTGATATTACACGGAGAAAGGCTAATATTTGTTCTGCTTTAAAAGAGTTTCATGCTATTTGCTTCGATGGGACAGGGAATAAAACAAAGGCAGGAAATAATGCATTTTTTATTTTAGTAATTTGTTATCAATCTTTTTGTGATAAAGAAAATTATTTAAATCACTTCTTAGCCGAGAAAGGACTCTTCACACCAAAACATTGTATCGAACACGTTATGGAAAGAACAATTTACATAGTATTTCTCCTACTTTTGAAAAACTACATGATCTTTGTTTTAATAAGAAGGATACAAAACAAATTATTTAAAGAGTCTTATTAAAAATAACCCGTCGAATCAGACACTTATATTTTATATGAAAAAGTTAAAAAAGCTCCTTCTACCTTATAATGATATAGAATTTTACTAGAAAACTGCTGCAAAAGTTATGTCTTTGTAATAAACAGTAATGACATTAGATATAAACCCAGGCGGAAATATTATATATAGTTTATATATAATGTGAAGTATTATATATAATATTCATTTGTTTTATATAAAAAATGTATAAAACAAATGAATATTATATATAACACTTCACACTATATATAAACTGTATATAATATTTCCGCCTGGGAATGGGCGGTAGAGATAGTATAGTGGATAATGGACCTGTCTGACCTGAAGTATATACAAAAGAGGTATATATAAAAGCAAGTTCTGACAATGCATTTATTTTGAAGTGCTCAATAATAGAATCATTAAATATAGGACAAGAGAGCATCTTCGGCGCTTCCTTGCTTCTACAAGATAATCAGAAAAGTCGTTCTTCAATTTATGAATATTTTGAAATCAGAATCAAATGACGCTTGGTTTGTTTCTCGAAGAACTTATATAGATTTTCTTAGTTTGCACGTGTAATAAATTGAGAAGGGTACTCACGAGAATCAGGCTAAACTGATATAAATGACGAAACTGTGATTTTTATGATACGAAACTGTTATTTAACAGAAAGTCATATTTTCATCGACAATACTTTATATTGTTTTCTGAATGTTACTGTGTTGACCAGATCTTTAAGAGTAATGTACAATATAATATATAAGTATTATATATACGTCAATTATAATACCTTATATCATTGAATTGTTTAAATCTGCAAGCAGTAATCGAAGCAATACAATGTATATAACAATAGATGATGATATAGAATAGATGCGTGAAAAATAATTAATTTAGCTTAATGTATTACGATTTTATTACGAATGTCTGTTTGCTATTGTTTTCATAAACCGACTCGATTGCCAATCCATAGCTTTCCTAAACATATATATTTTATTGTAACAATTTATCTCTGTTGCTTTTCCTTATATTTCAAAAATAGCCATAGCTATACTGGTATAGGTCTGTTATAAATAACTAACATTTCATCCTTTGAGATTCAAAAAAAAGCTCCCAAGTGTATAGAGTCTGTAATACTGCGTATGCGACATTTTTTAGGATTTAGTTGATGCGTCTAGTCGATTAATTCGTAATTATTTTAGGCATCCTGAAGATTATTATTTTCGACCTTGTATATTTTTGTGTAAAGAATGCTAGAAGACGAGGAAGGGTTCTAACTTCTTCTGATCATTATATCCAGTGTATCTACCCCTATTAAAAGAAAAATGTTGATAGTTTTTAAGTTAATAAGAAGATGCGATGCTATATCGAAATCATGTAATATTTGCTTATATAAGTAAAATACAATTTAAAATATATATTTTTCATTCTGTACATGTTAGCGTCTATTTTGTATGCATTCAGGAGCAAGTTATTCATACGATTATATTGATATATTAGATGTGAGCCTTCGAATTTATTATTGTATTATGTTTTTAACATTCTGATTTCCTTTTATTTTATCCATAACGTATATAGAATCCTTTAACAATAAATTAAAGTATCACAGGGTTCATAGTCTTTCCCTTATTCCCCTGCGTTTCCCCTTTTTCCCTATCCAAAAACTTTCCCTTTTCTCTTCAAATATACGATATTTGAAAATATAATTGTTCGTTTTACATCTAAAAAATTATTCTATTCAAAACTATAATATGCTACCGCGAGTAGGGAAAATTTTTTTTACTTACAGAATTATCTATTATAATTAAATTAACTTTTTTTAATTTGACTAATTTTAAACTAAACTATTTATATAAAATAAATATTTAAATAAAACTTTAAAGCTATAATATTGTTTCTCTGAATTTACGTATATATACAAATTAAATATTTATGAAACTAAATTAATAAATTTGTGAACGTAAAGTAGTATTAATCTACAATGTGATTAATAAGATATAAAAAAAAGAAAATCCCTTAAAAAATGTAATTCCGTCAGATAAAACCTTTCCTTCCTTAATCGAGGTCAAAGTTTAATAATAAGGTAATAATAAATTATAAATAACTGTAGCAATAATAAAATTAATAATAACACAATGACACTTCTCGTCGCTTATTATTACTTTTTAATCGGATTCTCAATCCTAATCGTTCGATAGGAGCAGCCCGGTTCAACGATATCAAGAAATTGTGTGATCTAGATCATTGAAAGATCGCTGAAATAATGTAAAAAGTACACGAATTAAAAAAATAAATAATTTTTTTTTCGTTTTCCCAAGAGTTCTGAACTGAAAAAAAGAATGTTATTTTTTAATTGATTTCTGTAAGTATAGTTTTCTGTTGTATGAAAAGATGCAGGAAGATAATATTAATCGAAATCAGAAGTGTGTGAAAATGCAATATTTTTTCTTGGAACTGTTTTTAATCGATTAATATAAAATAAAAAATTTTCATAAGTATAAAATTTCAAATTTAAACCTTTAAGATTAAACAATTTCTAAGTTATCGATTGTTAGTTGAAATATGAAATATATACCAAGAATAAGTTCAAACGGTTTAATTTCACGATCCTAATTAAAAAAATGTTTAATTTTAAAATTCTCTGAAAATTAAAATTGTTATAGTAATTTCAAAATTTTCAGAAGGTAGCAAACATAATATCTTCTAACAGATTAAGCAGCCTGATCAAAATTTGCAGTCGATATTAAATATATTTGACAATGAACCCTATGAAATTGTCCAATTACACGAAAATTCTATTGAGAATTAAAATATTTACCACTGACCTTAATGACATTTTTCGATTAAGCAAAACAGAAAAAAAAACATAAGCTCTTCTTTTTGACCAAAATAACAGCAAGAAATGGTATTTTTTTAGTTAAAAATGTTTAAAATGAAATAATTTGTTATTTAAAATAGTTTTAACTCTCAGGGTTTAATATGAAAATGTACATATAGTAAGTCTTTTAGTAAAAAATATTGACATGCATGACAATATTAAAATTCCGAAAGAGTTTTTTCAAATATATCTTAGTAACTAGAATTAATTATTTCCTCAATTATTTAACTCCATTGAAAAATGTTTAGAACTCTAAATAACTCAATATTCAGAATTTGGATATTACGAATTTTTAAATAGTTTATGTTTTTAATATTAGATAATAAAAAACCCAGGGACGTCAATGCACGCCTTGCATGCATGCATTATCATTAAACGGGTTTTTAAAAATAAGTTTAATGAATAATTTTAGTATAATATTTATATTAATGTAATTTCAAATGATTTCTGCATATTTTAATGGATTTTTACGATTTCCTAAAATTTGTAAGGATTTTAAATTTTAACGAATTTTTAGAGAACTTTAAGTAATAAATTACATTTTATTTCAAGAAATTTCCACAGATTTCAATAATTTCAGTGGATGCGAAGGACATATAAAATTTTCAAAAAAATTTAACATTTCAAGTTATTTACAAAGATCCCAAAGAATTCCCAATAAAAAAAAATATTTCTTATTTCATAAATATAAAAATAAATGTTTAATCTTTCCCGTATTCTCCCCTTTTTCTTGAAAAATTACCCCATTCCCCCTTTTTTGAGCTCTTTTTGCGCTGTGATCCCTGGTATATAAATTGGCTATAATATTCAAATAAAGAAATTAAATTTATAATCAAATTCAAATTTCTTTTTAATGTCCAAAAGTTAACTGCATAACAAAATTGATAGGAGCTGAAAAAAAGGAAAACAGAAAGAGCCAACATCGACCAAATTTGTACAAGCATACATGCAAATACTAACATAAAAAACTAATAAGAAGATCATTTTTTTTATTAATTCCTAATCATTTTTATTAGCTATATAACATGTAGACAAGTATTCAGGAAAAATAACACCCCCGAAAACTGAAAAACAAAATTTTTTGTACTGTTTTAAATAAATTCTTTTTCTCCACATTTCTTTTAGAGAGAACAGATATGGAGATTGGAAAAGGTCAAAGGCCACTTACTTTTAGCTCTACTTTTTTGGTATGTAACTGCGATTTCTGGTTTCTAAAGGACATTTGGTAACAGCCCCCATTAATAAAGATGGCAGCGCGCACTCCATAAAACGCACTCTTTCCACTAATGCAGCTTGGCGCCTCTCCAAAGAAGCGTTTCTTTTCTCGTAATGGCCAAGCACGGTTTTCCAATAACTTTCTTTATCTTTTTTCTTTTTTTCTTGCGTGTCTGCCATTTCCAATTTTCTAGGATATTTTTATTAGAAAAATTAACTGTCACTAAAATTCTGGGGAATGGATCAAATATTCTGTGAAGGTATCTCCAATGCAATATGTCAATTTTTTTAAAACAGTTTCAAATAAAATTCTTAGTTCCAATCAATTTAATTTAATAATTTTTTCAATATCTGCTACAATAATTATTTTTATAATAATTATATTACTATAATCATTAATATTTTTGATATTGAAATAAAAAACTAATTTTAATCAATTGCAATAATTTGTTGGGATCGTAGAAAAAACATTTTTTATATAGTGATATTATTCTAATTCAAGTAATTCGTTTCTAATATAATATTGTAGTTCCTAAGACAATTGAATTTGGAAAAATACTTTAGTTTTAAATTCAAATCCTTTAAAACTAATTTTTATTCAATTTTCTCTAAAAACATAATTTTACAATAAAAACTGATTTTTTTTTAATTCATGAAGCATGTCACTTATCATGACAAGTTTCTTGCAATTTTATAACCCTTATAACCAATATATTTTTGACAGTATCAAAATGGCGTGACGGCGCCTAGGTATTCAGGAGTTTCGGATTTTAATATTTCACGCGATGTAATGTAATAAAAAGGAGATGTTTACAAAATTCTGGGTTGACGTTAAATTGTGTGAATTTTCGTGCAGAACTATTTAACTCACTTAAGATAATCTTCCTGAAATTCAAATATATCTACTCAAATTTATCGACTTGAATTCTCAGATAATACCTGATGCAGCCTGAAGATGAAGGTTATGGCTGGTATGTAAATTTAATTAAGATTTGCATAATTCCATAATAGATTCATTTCTCAATAAACTACCAAGCTTCACTACATTTTATCGAAGTAGGAATCTGTATTATCATCATTTTACATTTTATCATTAATATTCAATATTTTTATCCACAATTAATACTCTTGATAATACATGATTAATAATGGAAGTATATTTTCACAATAAAATATAATGAATTACGATAAAGTGAAAACTGTAATTTTTGTATAAATTTTATAATTACTTGTAAAATTTAGTAGAAGTGTCTGAGTTTAAGTAAACAATTTTAGTTTCTAGTATAATTTTTTTGCAACTCTTTACGATTTTTAACGATTTGAAAAAATGATGGACAAAAATCTAATATAGAAGCTAGACTGTTATGGAAATATTCGAATCCTATTATCAAATTCTATAAGTAATTACAAATTTTGAGAAAAAAAATATAATCTTTAAATTGTTATACCTTATTGTAACTTATTTTGAAAATACCTTTCTACGAGGACATTAATTAAAATAAATAAATAATCTACTTGGCAATTACATATCCTTTGTTCTTTAGTTTTCAAAAATGAAGGGAAAATAACTTTAATTTCTGGAATTTCTCTGATATTTCCGAGCCAATGAAGGGTGCAAAATCTTCTAAAGTTTTGGACGATCTAGCTGAAAATCTTGAAGAGGTTTTAAGAACAGCAAAAGTATTACACTTTTTCCTATGATTTTTTTTGTTGGTCCAAAATTAAACCCAAATGCTTTGCATAGAAGCTACTAATAAGTCAGAGGCTGGCCGCTCGACCGGCAATTTTTTGAGACCGAGAAAAATCGGGCAATGACAGTTAATTTATTTTTTGACCGTGAAACTTAGAACTTTTTAGAAGAATAATCTATCCAATCACTTGAAATTTCATAAATTTCGTATAACATGAGATTTTATAATGCAATTTAAAATAATCTTTCTACCTTTTCTCTTTTTTGAGAAATTATTTACAATGCGTAATTCTAAAATATTTTATTTCAAAAATTGTCTATCTGAGATCTTTGTTTTCAAGCGTACATTTTTAATTTGAAGAATTTTAAAATGCTGTTTTAAAAACTTAAACAATCAAAAATTAAAAGCGTTTGAAATTGAACCTTTTTTATAAATAATGTTTTTAGTTGATCAACTGTAAATATAAATGAATGGTTGATTTTTCATTTTTAACTGTACTTTAAGTGTTAAAAAGTGAACAATAATTGATTTTACCAGACGATTCTAGATCCGTTCAAAATTGAAGAACATTCCGATCTTTACGTAAAAAATTGAACTTTTGCAATTCGAAAGCCTTAGTAGTTAAACAAATTTAAACATACAATTTAAACTTTATAAACTATTTTCAAATTTAAAATAACTTTAAATATTTTGATTTCTGCTCAAACTCTATTATCGAATTTCAAATTGGGTTGAGAATGGAATATTTCAGACAGAAATAATATACAATGCATATAATTTGAAATTCGATAATAGAGTTTGATCATGAATCAATTAATTTAAAATAACTTTAAATTAATTGATTCATGATCAAACTCTATTATCGAATTTCAAATTATATGCATTGTATATTATTTCTGTCTGAAATATTCCATTCTCAACCCAATCAATTTGAAATTTGTTTGATAAGGAAAAGACCAATTATTTATTTATTAGAAATATTTGTCTGTTTATTTAAAACGAGCAATTACAAATCAAATATTCAAATCTAAATCCTTTGTATCTACTGATGTTTGTTTCACGTCTTGTAATTTACTGTGTTCATCCCTGAAGTGCATTTGTAAAATAAATAATGCACTAAAAATATACAGTTTGTTTCATTAAAAAGTGCGTACTTTTTTCTATCAGAATCGAAAAAAATTGTAATCGATTGTTTCGAACGATAGGTCCCTTTGATACATAAAAGTTATGAAAAGATTCAGAATTAATTTAAAACTTGAAATGATTTCAACTAAATTAAGACAAAATGAAGATTTTTGCACATCGCGAACAAAAAATTGAGAAGTTTTACAAGTATTATGACTGATTTCAAAAGAATAATAAAATGTTCTTATGATTCCTATGAAAATTAGAAATTTCAAAAGAATTTAAAAATTGTCAAAAAAGAATCTGAAAGATTTCAAAGACAATTTTTTTAATTAACCTGATTTTTTTTTAATTTTAGGGAAAATTTGAAGATTTTTTAGATTTTGGTATAAAATTTTGAAGCTATTTAAGGTTTTTGAAATGTTTCAAGGTAATACATTTTTTTATATTTCAGGGAAAATTTAAATATATTTCTTGTTTTGAACAAATATTTTTAAGAGAATATTTAAAAATATTTAAAAACAAATTTTGATATATAAATAGGAAGTGTCTACGCGTACCGAAAACATCCAGCTATATGTATCGAAATTTCGGTACAAATAGCCCCTTTTCCAGCGCCCCTTATTTGTACCGAAAAAATCCAGCTATTTATACCGAAATTTCGGTACACGTAGCCATGGCCATATAAATAATGATCAAACAATTATTGACTGCTTAAAACTAAAATAATTTATCTTTTAATTTAAAAAGTGTTTAGTTAAAAAAAAAGTTATCATTTAATTTTTGCTCAAAATAATACCATTTTTTAAATTCACAAAATTTCTAATCCATTCTTCAGAGTATTAAGAATGATAATGTGGATTTATATTTAATGAATTCAGTCTGAATCTTTGAACTGTACAATTTATAAAAGCTTAAATCTTAAACTTTTATAGTTCATCTGCATTTAATTTAAAATTGTTTAATTAAAAAGTGTGAGTAGCTTCCATTTTATGCGTGTAAATTATTGAGCGTTTGAATACAAAATTTCAGAGTTTAATAAATGTTTAAAAGTCAAGAGTTCCACTTGAAGTTCTTTAATTTGCAGTTCAGTTTTTATTACTTCAAATAACAATATTTTTAGTTTTAAGAGCTCGAATTTTGTAATTTCATCAATTGTAAACAACTTTTGCGAATCAGGAAAAAACCCGGTCATTCTTTTTCTTTGATTATAACGGCCACCCTGTAAGTGTACAAAAAAATAATTCTCGTTGTATAAAATTATGTAGCTCAATCTTATCTTCAAGGAAACCGTTTAGAATAATCACCTTCAAAGCATATGGGTCAAGTACAAGTAAAATCTAATTTGCCATAACAAATTTCTACATTTCAGGAAAATGACCTGTGTCATCTGATCGAGCCTCTAGAAGAAACAATTTCAAAAGTCAAGGAGTTGAATAGAGGAAGGGAAGTGGAATGTGAGCTAACAGGTGAATGTAACTCAGAGGCTTGTGATCTTCACGTAAGAAACTTATAATTACATGAAAAGGATCTTTCAAAACCAGACTTTCTTGAAAAATATTAAATTATGATTATAAATAATATTTAAAGATGGCTTGCTCCTGCAATGATTGGGGTCCAGATAAATTGGGACCTGACGGAAAATGGATTTGCGAAATCTGTGATAGCGCTTGTTTTTGTGATCAAATTTGGGGTAGTTGCACGCACCTCTCTAAAAGAGAACCAGTGAAAAAATATCTCGATGAAACGGATACGATAAAAGATATTTCTCTAATAAATAAAAATTCAAGTCAAGTTTTCCAAAAAAAATCTGCTAAATGTGATTCATGTGCTTGTAGCACATCCAGAAGAACTGAAAATCAGAATAGGAAGAATAAAAAAAGTTCACTGATAAATGCACTAGCTTCGAAGATTGTTTCTGATCCATCTAAAAAAATTGAAAATGAAGATAAAACGAATACAAAAATATTGAATCTATCAGATTCCGGGACTAAATGTTTGTCTGGACAAATTTTGGGCAGTTGCACACACTTCTCTAAAAAGGAACCAGTAACAAAATCTCGGGATGAAACGAATACGATAAAAGATATTCTTCTAAGAAAGCAAAATTCGAGTAAAAGTTTCCAAAAAGATTCTTTTGCTAAATGTAATCCACGTGCTTGTAGCGTGTCCAGAAATACTGAATATCAGAATAGGAGGAATAAAAAAAGTTCACCAATAAATGAATCAGCTTCCAAAATTATTTCTGATCCAACTAAAAAAAATGAAAATGAAAATAGAACAAATAAAAAAATATTGAATCAGTCAGATTCCGGGACTAAATGTTTGTGTGGTCAAGTTTGGGGCAGTTGCACACACTTCTCTGAAAAAGAGCCAGTGAAAAAATCTCTCGATGAAACGAATACGATAAAAGATATTCTTCTAATAAAACAAAATTCGAGTGAAAGTTTAAAAAAATATGCTTACGCTAAATGTGATCCGTGTGTTTGTAGCATATCCAGAAAAACTGAAAATCAGAATAGGAAGAATAAAAAAATTTCATCAATAAAAGCATCAGCTTCCAAAATTATTTTTAATCCATCTAAAGGAAATAAAAATGACAATAGAATTAATGAAAAAACCTTAAATCAATCAGCTTCCGGGACTAAGTGTAATACGAATAAAACTGATCACGTAGCCATTCACATTAGGAATATAGAATGTTTTTCTGTGTCAAAAAACAATGAATCTGATATAGATATTATAATAAATCAGAAAGGAAATAAACCTTGTGAAAAACAAGTTTCCGTTTTGTATGAAAAAAATCAAAACTTAAAGGAAAAATTGTGTTCTGAAGAAGTTCGGGCTGAAAGTTTAAATACAGAAGCAGAATATGCAAAAAAAAGTAAATGCGTGAGTTGTAAATGCACTTACAACGAGGAAGGTAATAAAATTAAAACCAAGGAGTGTCGAGCTGCTTCAGAAAGGAACAAAAAATTAATGGCAAGCCTTGAAAAAGAAAATAATGCAAGAGTTGAAGAGAAGAATACAGAGGTTCACAATGAAATCGCGAAATCTGTAGAAATTAAAATTTCTCGTTCAACTGTCAACTTCAATTCTTTCCGGTATAGTTGGTAAATTAAATTAAAATAATGTCGAAATGAATGATGATTGAAAAATAAAATGTTCAATCTTTTAGAAAGGACACCTCATCTAAGGTCTTGGCATTTGAAAAGAAAGGAAAATGTGGTATTGTTATATGCAAATCATGCAGTATTGGATTATTAGTAAGTACAAATATTAAGATCTTATCTTAAAAGTTTATAAATTTAACATCGAATTTTCATGTTTCAATGAAAGGATTCCAATGACCAGAGAAGCTGGGATGAAATGAAAGGTAAGAGATTACCATAAATTACACAGACGAGTTTTGCAATTATTTACTTAATTCATTCATACTGATAAAATACGACGTCCCATTGTTCCAAGCAGCAGAGAATGAAGAGCGGAGAGCCCAACAAATTTCAAAATGTCCCGAGAAAAGAATCCAAATTGTCCCTGACAAATATGCGTCATCACGTTCGGATCGAAGTTCACAAGGTTGTTTACGATCTTCATTGTTTGAGAATAATTTATTTTATAATCTTTTGAAAAGAGTTTTAAGAAAGATTTACATTTGGTGTTAAATCTCTTTCAAAAGTCAGAACTTAAAATTACGTGTTGTTCGGCGCACTTTGTGCAGTATTTCAAATAATTTTAAAAGTAATAATAGAAGTGTACATTTTTTTTTTTGTGGAATCTTGTTCAGACTTTCCACCTGAAAGGGAAACACTCGAAAAACCTGAAAAACCTTTGAAATGTTCCGAAATTTATGGACATGGAAGAGTTCAAAGTAAACTTTTTTTTTAATACACACATATATATATAACTCTCATAACATTTAGTAAAATTTATGTATTTTTTATTAAATTTTTAAAAGAGAGTGATGAACCAACCAGAAGTTCGAGAAAAATCGAACCACCTTATAATCGATGTCCACAAGAAATGAAAAAACCTAGAGATACAGAAAAGTATTCACCAGGTTCTGAAGAAGTGAAAGGAGAAAATGAAAGCACCCATAATGTTTTTAATTCTTCCGAAATTGTAGATCGTAAGTAAGATTTTTGTTTCGGCAGCGATAAATTAAAGACAGTCCAACTTTGGCTCAATTTGTTAAAAAAAAAAGCATAACATGTGGTGTATGCGTTCTTTGCCACCTAAAAAACTATTTGGATGGACTGCCAACAATATTTTCGAACGTTTAGAAACAAAAGTGTCCCTTTCTTCTGAAATATCTCGTTTTGTAAAAAAATTAGATAATGAATATTTTCTTCTTTAATTCTGCCTGGGAGTTCCTCATTATTTTTAAATCCGCAAAAAAATAAAGTTGTTAAAGCTAGCAAAATATTCACCGTTTTTTCAGAAAATTGCAGAATTCTAAAAAATAGAAAAATCGTGCAAAAACTTTTTTTATTCGAAAGAATGATTTTTATTTTTTTCCATATCGTATATTTTTCGAAAAAAAGACAAATTATGTATTTCAGAAAAACTATTCCTACTTTCGTAATGTTTTATTTTTTTGCGAATTTTTCAACTGTGAGAAACCAACCATTTAAATTATTTTATTTTATTTAAAATACATGCTGGATTTTAAAGAAGAAAGTGTTTTTTCTTCAAAAAATTTGAAAAATGTTATAATACCATTTGCGGAATTTTTTTCAGGTCACAAAGAACACATGTATGCCAAGCAACATGCTTTCTTAACAATTTTAACAAAATTTAGATGCACCGCAGCTACTATTGCTAAATCACAAATCGAGTAAACTATACATATTCTTTATTTACTTTTTAAAAGAGAGTGATGAACCCACCAGATATTCGAGAAAAACTAAATTACCTTGTAATCGATGTCCACAAGAAATGAAAAAACCTGATGATACAGAAGAGTTTTCACCAGGTTCTGAAAAAGTAAAAAGGGAAAATGAAACCCCCCATAGCTTTATGAATTATTCTAAAATAGAAGACCGTCGAACAGTTCAAAGTGAGATTTTTATTTTAGCAGGTGTACATTAAAAATTGTACAACTTTGGCTCAATTTGTTTTAAAAAATATGAAACTTGGTGTGTGCGTTCTTTGTCACCTAAAAAACTTTTTGGATTGACTGCCAAAAAATATTTTCGAGCATTTAGAAAGAAAAGTGTCACTTTCTTCTGAAATATCTGGTATATCCAAACAAAAATTAGATAATGAACTCATTCTTCCTTAATTCTGCTGGGGAGTTCCTTATTATAATTAAATCCGCAAAAAAATGAAATTAATAAAGCTAGCAAAATAATCAACGTTTTTCTAAATATTGCAGAATTCTACAAAATCAAAAAATGGTGGAAGAACTTTTTTTATGCGAAACAGTAATTTTTTTCTCTCTATATCGCATATTTTTTGAAAAAAAAAGAAAATTTATTCAAGAAAAACTGTCATTACTTTAATTATTTTTTACTTTTTTGCGGATTTCGCAACCACAAGAAACCACCCATTAGGTATTTTCACTTCAACTGTCAACTAACTTCACTTCGTTGATTGCTGAGGGGAAAACAAGAGACCAAGTGTATGGGATTCGGTCCATTTTTGCCCTATTTTGCTAATATCTTCGTAAAAACTAATTTTTTCTGTATAAGTGTATGGGAAAATAGTTTTTATTTTTTAAGATCTATTTAATGACATAATAAAATGATAATATTCATCATTCATTACGAAGATATTACAAAAATAAAGCTTTGTCCATGCATTTGGTCCCTTGTTTTCCCCTCAACAACCCTCAGCAATCAACGAAGTGAAGTTAGCTGGTGGTTGAAGTGAAAATACCTAATTAGGATAAAAAAGAAAACGTTAATGATTCGAAGTATTTTTGAAAATACATACCGGATTATAAATAAGGAAGTGCTCTTTTCAACAAAGAAAAAATCTACGAAATCCAGTGCGGAATTTTTTTTAGGTCACAAGGAACACATGTATGCCAAGTTACATGCTTTCTGAAAATTTTTGAAAAATTAAGATCCACTGCGGCTACTATTTGCTAAATCATCAATCTAGTAAACTTTACATTAATTTTTTTAAATTTTTGAAAGAGAGTGATGAACCCACCAGAAATTCGAGAAAAATAAAATCACCCTGTAATCGATGCCAACAAGAAATAAAAAATCCTGATAATCCAGAGGAGTTTTCATCAGGTTCTGAAAAAGTGAAAAGGGAAAATGAAAGCCCTCACAATTTTTTTAATTGTTCCGAAACTGTAGACGGGAAGAAAGATTTTTGTTTTATCATCGGTAAACTAAAAATAGTCTAAGTTTGACTCAACTTGTTAAAATAAAGCATAAAATGTGGTATGCGTTCTTTGTCACCTAAAAAACTATTTGGATGGACTGCCAAAAATATTTTCGAACATTTAGAAAGAAAAGTGTCAGTTTGTTCTAAAATGTCTGGTATTTCCAAACAAAAATTAAATAATAAACTTTGTTTTCTTTAATTCCGCTGGGGAGTTCCTTATTATTTTTAAATCCGCAAAAAAATGAAATTGTTAAAGATAGCCATATATTCAACGTTTGCCTGAAAATGGCAGAGTTCTACAAAATTAAAAATAATGGAAGAACTTTTTATATTCGAAAGAATAATTTTTCTTTCTACATCGTATATTTTTCGAACAAAAATAAACTTTATTTCAGAAAAACTGTCATTACTTTAATAATTTTTTACTTTTTGCGGATTTCGCAACCATAAGAAATCACCCCTCAAAATAAAAAAAGAAAACATATATTATTCGAATTATTCATGAAAATACATATGAGATTTCAAAGAAGAATGTCCTCTTTCCAAAAAATTTGAAAAAATGTATGATACCTGAAGCGGAATATTTATTAGGTAACAAAGAGCGCATGTATGCCAAGTTACATGCTTTCTTAAAAATTTTAACAAAATTTAGATGCCTTACGGCTATTATTGCTCAATCATAAATCTAGTAAACTTTACATATTATTGATTTAATTTTTAAAAGAGAGTGATGAACCCATCAGAAATTATAGAAAAACCAAATCACCTTGTAATCGATGTCCACAAGAAATGAAAAAACCTGATGATACAGAAGAGTTTTTACCAGGTTCTAGAAAAGTGAAAAGAGAAAATGAAACCCCCCATAGCTTTATGAAATGTTCTCAAATTGAAGATCGTGGAACAGTTCAAAGTAAGATTTTTATTTTAGCAGGTGTATATTAAAAATGTTTCAACTTTGGCTCACTTTGTAAAAGAAACATCAAAATTGGTATGCGCTTTCATTGTGGCCTAAGAAAACTATTCGGATGGACTGCCAACAATATTTTTGAACATTTAAAAAGAAGTCTCACATTCTTCTTGAACGTCCGGTATTTCAAAAATAATTAAGATACTTAATTTTTCTTCTTTAATTTTTATGGGGAGCTTCACATTGGTTTGAAATTCACAAGAAAAAAATTATTGAAAGTTAGCAAAATATTGATCGTTTTCCTGAAAATTGCAGAGTTCTGCGAAAAGGTCCTGTTCCATATTTGAAATTTGCACCAATAAAATTTTGAAAGAAAAACATATATTTTGAAAATAGTCAAAAACCCGGTTCAAAATGTCGCAAAATGATGCAAGCACTTTTTGTATAACTCTTCAGAAAGAACAACTTTTATTTTTACATTCTCATTCATGAGAGTGTAATGTAATCGTCCAAATTTTCGATCTCTGGTTTTTAACGGATCTTTACGTTTTGGCATTCACAGATTCCAAAAATCATAAAATTTTGTCGGTGTCTGTCTGTATGTCTGTATGTATGGTTACCTGAATTTTGTGGACTCGCTAACTTTTGAAGGATTTGTCGAATCGAGTCAGCCTTTGATAAACTTTTTAAGGGTCCAAAAATGAATGTCAAGTTCGTTAACCAGATATTTTGGATGAAAATTCAAAAAGTGAGCACATTTTGAAAGTTTTTGAGACCACTTTTTTTTTAAATTTGAAAATTCTATGTACGGTTATTAGTAGTACGCAAAAAGACAAACAATTTATCTTCATGACATTTTTCAATAAAATCAAAATTATCAGAGTTAGAGCATTTTCAAAATCCAAAAAAACAAACGAAAATTAACATTTTAAGCCGAACAACGCACGATATGAAAAAAAGTCAAGAG
>CAKNWT010283173.1:0-13594 GCA_932066315.1 Andricus coriarius | reverse complement strand
AAGCTGTTGAATTTTCAAGCAAAGAGACGAATAATTGAATTTTCAACTAAAAACGATCAATCATCAAACATAATAGTTCAATTTCCACTTTAAAAAATTAAATAAACTAAATTACAATTCTCGCGCTTTAAAGTATGTAGATACTATAGAAAAAGTTCAAACCACTTTTTATAAGAGAATTCTGTATGTTCCACAAAATACTGCTGGATATGCTGTTAGATTAGAAATAGGTGCATCCCAACTTACAGTTAGAGTTTTTGGGTCAATTCTCAATTGGATAGAAAAAATTCTCAATATGTCCGACGATCGATACCCGAAGAAATGTTATTTAAGGTTAAGAGAACTGGATAGACTAAAATATGATTTGTCAACCCTAGAGAAATACAACTGGGCCCGCCAGGTTAGAAGTATATTTAAAAAGATTGGGATAGAGGGCGATTGGGAATTTCTTTCTCTTGTCTCTCTTCAAACGAATAAATCGGCATGGATAAGAGCTTATGATAAAATATTATATCTAGAAGATTTACAGCGAGCCCACTCGTCCTCTGCTCTCGTAATTTATCCTCAATTAACCTTGCGAGAAGGACCACAGAAATATTTAACTCTGTCAAAAACACCACTCGGTTTTATTAGAATTATAGCGCAATTGAGGTTAATAAATAAGTTCATACCTAGACTTATAATCAAGAATAAAACCTGCAGTTTGAATGTTGATGATTATTTTATCTACTGGCATCAGAATAGTTTCAATACAGAACCTGTGTACCACCTTTTAGTAGAATGTCAATTTTTTTAAACTGTAAGGTTTTCATGTATAAGCGAAAGTACGGATATGTGTGAGATAAGGAATGCCTGGCTGAATATTCTTGATAACCCAGACAAAAATTCTATCAAACAAATTATTATGTTTGTTAGTAAGTTTCACGAATGAGCATTATAATTAATTATATAGTTCAAGGTTTTTATTTCATTTTTTATTTGCTTTTGTTGTAGGCACGGTTAATCTCATCTGGGGCAATGTTTACCATCAACATTTAATTTTAGTTTTTGTTTTTACTTATTAGAATAACAGTTTTAGAATTAAGGGTTCGGATCAAATAATGGGTCGCACGCTCGAAAACGCGGAAAATTATTGTCCACGTGACTCGTGATATCCAAATTTTAAAGTTCAAAAAATTAAATTTTCAATAATATGATCATATAGAAAAGGGTAAGATGGAAATTTTTTATATCAGCAGTTTTATTTGGCCAATAAATATTTTTAATAGTAAAAATGAAAAAGTGAAAAAAAATTCATCAAATTCAATTATTTTTTAAAACATTAATCGTAAAAACTCAGCTAAATATTATTGAAACTGTTTAAAATGTGGTATAGGCACACAGTGTACCCTAAAAATGGCTACAAAATGAAAAAAACAATCAAAATTACCTATTGTTTAATAATAATGAATTGCAAATTGAGACCGGTCGATAAGTACGTTTTTTTAGATTCGGCAAAGAAAAGTATCGAGGAAACTTTAGAATTGGAAGAACTTTCAGTAAGACATTTGTTCCTCACTATTGAAGTAAGATTTTTGGAAATTTGTGGATCGATTCATTAAAAATTGACGGAAATATCCATCATGTAAGAAAGCGTCCTTTATATGCGAGTACCGGCGAGAGTACAAGCGAACGTTGAAAAGCGCTTGCAATCGTAGATCGCGTCGCGTGCTTTCTTACATAATTGATATTTCCGTCAATTTTTAATGAATTGATCTAAAAATTTGCAGAAATCTTACTTTATTAGTGAGGAACTAATTTCTCACTGAAAGTTCTTTCAACTCTAAAATTTCCTCCATACTTTTCTTTGCCGAAACTCAAAACAACATGCAATTAATTTGCAATTAATTATTATTGAACAATAGGCAAATTCGCCGCCAATGTCGTTGCTGTGAAGAAGGTGGACAGGGCCATTGGGTCCTTCTGCCCCTTTGAATCAACGAGGGCGGATGGCGTATACCCAGTGTATTCCCAAAATTGGGAAGGAGGACTACACTGCTGCTAAAAATTTCCGGCCGATCAGTTTAACGTCCTACATTCTGAAGATGCCTTTCAGGCAGGCTGCTCTGTAGCAACTGAGCTCCATGCTGCCGTGGCATGATTGGGGCAGCAGCTGGGACAAGGAGGGTATGCTGTGGGCACCTACTTGGACATAAAGGGTGCTTTCATAAATACCCCTCCAGAAGCCATCTGTCGAGAGGTTTCAAGGTGTGGAGTCAGGAGAGTAGCATTACGACGATGCCTGCAGGGGGAGTCCTGTCATCCCTCCTGTGGTGCATTGTAGTGAACGGCCTCCTTCGTAGACTAAATAAGGAAGAGAAATACCCAGGAATACCCGGATGACTTTGTAATCCTATTCAGAGGGGCTCATCTGGAAACGTTGATGGGTCTTAAAAGAGTGGCGCTGCGCATCGCAGAGCTCTGGTGCGACAACTCAGGGCTCTCGGTAAATTCGGAAAAGACCAGCCTTGCTATTTTCACGAGAAAGTACAAAGTATCAAAAGATGACACCCCTTCATTCCGTGGTAAGATGCTGACGATCTCAGACTTAGATAAATATCTGGGGGTAATCCTAGATAGCAAACTAAACTTGGCGAAACATCTGGAGACCCAATGCAGGAAGTTGGTCATTACATTTTTGATGTGCAGAAGAGCCTTTGGTTTAACGTGGGGTCTGATGGACATGAACGATTTCGCGCGCCGATATCTGTGACTGACGCCGCTTACTATTTTTTTCTATCTCCCACAATTTTGCATCTATTTCAATCTAGTTTTTTGTATTTTTTCTTTCTTTCCTTTCTAATTCTTTACCTCAAAAACTTTCCTTTTTCTATTCGTTTAAATTTGATAATCTGATGTAGAATTTCAATTTTCTATACTCTTCACTTGTACAATTCGGCTTTCCAAAGTGCATGCAATGCGGTTAGTTATCAGGATCTGTTCTTTTTATTTTAATAATCGATGGTGAAGCTTTTTGATTGGCAGGTGTCCACCAATGTTTTAACGAGACATATATCCTACCTGCACTTTTTTCTAAAGTATACACCATTTTTAAATGCAAAAAATATAACGATTTTAAGCTTTACCTCTCTGGGATTTGGGAACTCCAAAGATACGAGCGTGAAAGGGGCTCCCACTCCTGCGACGTTTAGATTTCGGGGGTAATGCGTGAGAACGCACCAGGCCTACTACGCGCATGCGTGCGTATTCAATTCGCAGTGAATAAACATCGAGAATTCGACGTTTATTCGCGCACGCCTCACTCTCGAATAGGGTCGGGGTACAGGGGGAAAATTCCGCTCGCACCTTTGGAGTCGGGACGCTCGTAGTTGTGGAGTGTTCGTATCTTTGGAGCTCCTATCTCTGGAGTTCGAGTGTAGTAATATCTCGGAGCGAGAAGAGCCGGTTTTTCAATAAAATGTTTATATTTCGTTTAATAATAAAAAAAAGAACAATAGCTGTGACGCTCAGTGTTAGCTGTCCATGCATTTCCGCAGCGTGCGTATGGAACTTTGTCAAACTCCAGTCGGCAGACACCCAGGAGCGAGTCGAATTATCCGGAACGAATGAACCCTTACATTGATATGAGATTACAACCTGTTAGAAAAGCTGACATTATGAATTCATGGATTAATTAAATTTTAATTAGCAGAATCAATTTATTTAGGTACATAATTACAAGAAAGCGAAAAAAAGATTAATGAACATCGTTTAATATTTGCATTAATAATGGACATTTTTAGGTAATACATAGCTTCTGTGCATGCACACTGCAGTTTTGTACCAAATTCACGCTAAAGACGGTATTTTTGGAATTTTTTCCACATGAATAATTTTTAATCCATACGTAGAGGTTTCCAAATATTTTTTAAATAACTCTGACTTGTTTAAAAAATAATTATTTATATAAATAACAGTTTCCCCCTGTAAGTCGTAAGAATTGTGAAAAGTTCAAGTGTTTATTATAGTCTCTCTCCCTGTTACGGGTTTGAGAGTCTTCAAAAAACCGTTATAACCTTACATCATCTGCATAAAATTGAGCCTAACTTAACCTATGACAATTCACCTATCCTTAATTACTTTAAGAGGAAAACAGAAGCCCTATCGCTAAACTACTTCTGTCTCGTCCATTCAATGCTTACAATAAGCGTAAGCGAGTGCCCAAGCCCTACACTACTTCTCCCTCCTCCATCCTCTTGGTCTATAATATAATCCGTACTGATACCAAAAACATGTAAACTCCTCATCACATTAATTCTTGCAACACAAAAAACATATTTGTACAATTGTTTGTTCAATGAGTAAAATTTGTTTACAGGAAATTTCTGGACACTTAACGTTTGGACGTTTGTCGTACAATTTTATGAAGAATATATTACGACTTTGTAATATGCCAATGACCTTATACAAAGCAGTTCGATGCAACAGTATAAAAATAAAAGCTAAAAAAATTACCTTAAAATTAACGATTTAATCGGGCACTGGACTAGGAGCTATTCGAAGATGATAAAGGATCTTATTCTAAGCGCTTGTACAATGTATTTAAAATGATCATTTAAATGAGCAATGCTTCCAATATCGAACAAACGCTCTAACGAGTCTTGAGTATTTTCAGAGAGAATCAAATATTTTTGAAGATAAAAAGTTCATAGGTCATTATAAATTGGACATTTAAGTATTATATGGGCTAAATTCTCATATTACAGTTTGTTACACAGACTGCAGATTTGGTTAGCATTGATGACATATGAGAGATCATTAAAATATAGCCTACATTTTTTAGATTCACGAGAGATTTTCAATTGACTAGCAATTCGTACTTTAGTTAGACTAGTTTTAAATTGGAGGTACGCTTCTGTGGAACTCAGGTGGCTTAGGTTTCTGAAAACCTTATTATAATTCGAGTTCATTACTCTATCTATAGCTTTGCAAAAAAGATTATTTGACCATTTACTGAGAATGTTAGTTTTTACTGCAGAAACCACCCCTGGGCTGGCCCACTGTCTGGACCATGCATCACTCTCACCTACTGATTCAAGCAAGGATCTCAACTGAAAAGCTCAGTATAACTCCAAGCTTGAATCACTTTCGTCTCAGTATGACCTTGACGTGACCTTGAAATCACCTCTGAGTGACCTAACACGGTTAAGCGAACCCCAGATTCAGTTACGGCGACCCCCAAAACCTATATACATATTTTTCAGATTTATTTAGCCAGTTTTTCTCACTTTGACCTTGTGATGACCTTGAACCAGACGTGGTAGAGGTTAACCATCCTTGGATTCAAAATCAGGGACTCCAAAAAACCCTAGTATACCATAATGAAGTCCGGTGATAAATCTTGTATCAAATGTTGACCAGTGTTATTGAGTCAAAACACGTCAAGTGAGCACCCCATTTTCCACTTTTTCGTCAAATCAAAACCTATATATATGAATAGATAGTATTCACCATTAAAAAAACACTCCAAAAATTCTTTTTTGAATTTTCACCTTTTACAACAAATAATTAGATAATAAAAAATACGAAGAATTTTAATTGAAAAATTGATTACGCGCAAAGTGCGTAGCAAAATATTTTGAAATTTGGCAGATATATAAATAAATATTTGTACTTTTTATTAACTAACAAATAAAAATTTAATAATTACATTTTCCAATTTTTTTATAACTTTTTTATAAACAATTGCATTTTTGCATATGTTCTACACGCCGAAATTGATTTTTTTATTTACAAATAATATGCGCAAAACATTTAAGTTTAAGAATCCGAAAGAAAATTTAACTGCTCGACTATAATTGCGACGGGAGAAATATTTTTTTGGCGGAACTCGTCTTTGTGTGCTAGCCGCCGCGAGCGAGTGGGGCCATGTTTTCTATTTGACGTTCCCGGTGTTGGTCAATAACAGGCAAATTGTTGAAATCGCCTAAGTTTCATAGAGTAATATTTGTTAAAGATGTTAGAATATTATATAATAAACAAGAAAAGCTGTTATAAACAAATTATTTGTTGAAAGAATGTTTTCTACGATTTTCCATAATTTTACGTTTTTTAAGTTATATTCCAAGAAATTTTGATTAAAACAATATGATGATAAAGAAATTTCTTATTGAGTATTCCAAGAAATTTTGATTAAAACAATATGATGATAAAGAAATTTCTTCTTGAGATTATTATTTGTCGACAGGAAAATTCGTTTTTTTGTATGCCAGTCCTTTCAGTTGGGGACTTTATAGCAACATTCATAATTCTTTGATTAATTTTATGATTTTTTTTAACAAATATAATAAACGAATGCATTATTGGGGCATCTGTCGGTGGAAAAATCCTTTTTTTTCAATATCAGACTTTTTAATTGGGATCTTCATAAAAAATTCAGCACCATTCATGATCAGTTGATAAATTTTATGATTTTTTTCAACAAAAAACAAATGCATTATTCGGGCATCTGTCCATGGAAATTTTTTTTTTTTTTATGCCAGTCTTTTTAATTGAGAACTTGATGTTGATTTCATTAACACCCATACTTAGTTGACCAATTCTATGATGTTTCAAACAAATTTAATAAACATATGCATTATTTGGGTATTTGTAGACCAAATTTTTTTTTTCAATCTCAGTCCTTTCAATTTAAGTTTATCAGAAAGTTTTTTATGCAGTTTCTATTGAAAAGACTGACATAGAAAAAAAAAATTTTTCCGTCCACAGATGCCCGAATAATGCGTTTGTTTTAAAAAAATCATAAAATTGATCAAAGAATTATGAATGTTGCTGAAATTGTCATGAAGCCCCAACTGAAAGGACTGGAATAGAAAAAACGAATTTTTCTGCCGACAAATGCCCGAATAATGCATTTGTTTATTAATTTTGGAAAAATTCCTGATTATTGCCTTTTTTTATTAAATTTGTTTATAATATCAACATTAATAATCTCAAGAAGAAATCTCTTCATTATGGGAAATCGTAGAAAACATTCTTTCAACAAATAATTTGTTTATAACAACTTTTTTTGTTTATTATATAATATTGGAACATCTTTAACAAATATTACTCTATGAAACTTAGGCGATTTCAACAATTTGCCTGTTATTGACGAACACCGGGAACGTCAAATAGAAAACATGGCCCCACTCGCTCGCGGCGGCTAGCGCACAAAGGCGAGTTCCGTCAAATAAATATTTCTCTTGTCGCAATTATAGTCGAGCAGTTAAATTTTCTTTCAGATTCTTAAACTTAAATGTTTTGCGCATATTATTTGTAAAGAAAAAAACCAATTTCGGCGTGTAGAACATATGCAAAAATGCAATTGTTTATAAAAAAGTTATAAAAAAATTGAAAAATGTCATTATTAAATTTGTATTTGTTAGTTAATAAAACGTAAACGTATTTATTTATATATCTGCCAAATTTTATAATATTTTGCTACGTACTTTGCGCGTAATCGATTTTTCAATGAAAAGTCTTCGTATTTTTTATTATCTAATTATTTGTTGTAAAAGGTGAAAATTCAAAAAATAATTTTTGGAGTGTTTTTTTAATGGTGAGTACTATCTTTTCATATATATATATAGGTTTTGATTTGACGAAAAAGTGGAAAATGGGGTGCTCACTTGACGTGTTATGGCTCATTGTAACCATATTTAGCAGAAACCCTGGGTACAGGGATCCTCTATCCGCAATCCGAGGTCGCTTTCGGTGGCTTTGTCATAGACCCTTCAGCTCTATTCCAAAGGAATCGAATATATATATATATATATATGTGTGTGTGTGTGTGTATGTGTATATATAATTTAAAAATAAGGTTAAACAACCACCGCAGCGTCTCACTGGGAGCAACTGCTATCTAAAAATAACACCGGCTCCCAGTAGGACCGCGGCAAATCACACTCATGGCCACGTCTCACAACCTTGAGATGGGTGGTCACAGGACACGATGAAATCACAGCGACAGGCCGGCGAAACCCTCGTGTGTTTTGAGGACACGAAGCAACCCAAGAATGACAGCTTTCTGCATCCATTTCGCAAGTGCCTTGGCATATTTTTGGCACGCGGGTATGGCTTTAAGGTTACGAGCCAGTGATAGTTTCGCACCTCCGAAAGCACCTATCACAAGGACAATTACTTGTACCGAATATTTTGGGTACAGTCTTTGCAGCTCCCTTTTAAGGTCTTGATATCTCTCCTCCTTTTCTTTCTCCTTGGCAGTGATATTGTATTTGGACGGGGCTGAGAATTCGATCACGAATATAGTTCGTTTCTCGAATTCTTGAAGAACAATGTCAGGCCTCGAGTGTGCACGGAGACTGCTGTCCGAAAATCGTAGTTCCAGAAAATTTGGCACTTCTCGTTTTGGACAATTGACTCTATCTCCCTTGGAGCGTTCGGCAGGGCAGGGTCGCGGCCAACACCATAAGAGCGACAAAGATGGTAATAAAGCACTCTTAGGGCATGCAAAAATAAATCCCTCTGTACCTGAATTAAGCCCTGATGATCTGAGGAAAGCAAAAGTTTACTCCTTCAACAGGGACTGTTTTTCTACATTTCTGTGAAAATTTACGTGCATTTTCTTGTTGAGTAGCTCTTGATGGAATCTTTGAAAAATGAAACATCCAAGTTGAAAAGCGACTCACTAGGGCATTTTTGAAGTAGGAACTGCAGAAAACTGTTTTTTCGAGAAAAAAGGTCTAAACTTTGCCATTTCCACAGACACACGTGTTATACTTTTTCTTCGAACGCGAAATATACCCACTTCAGGTTACTTCCTGGATATGAGTATAGTCCCAACAGACTCACTGTGGGTCCAAGTATCATCCCCCACACAAACCCGAAAATAATAATTTTGACCACAACACAGAAAAACGTGAATACAGTCCTCTTTGTGAGTAATAACACTCCGAGAAGTTCCATGCCCCTCATCTCGTTCGAATGCTTCCCCCTTCAGCACACCGTCCCGTTCCGCATGAGATATGAATCACTCCTTCTGAGTAATACATCGAAACACCGACGTCGCTACTCTGCCGCGATCATCAAATTTACGTGAATAATTCAAATTATAAATATTGATAAACCTACATACCAATTAATTATTCTTGAAATTGTTTTTAACCAAAATTGAAAAAGTTTTCTGTGTTCATGAAAAAAAACAAGGGGAATTCTGGCTGTACATAAAAGCATAGAACAATATTGGAATAAAAATCAGTTTTAGCTTTCTTAGAGACGAAAACATAATTTATTCAGAGATTTCATGAATTATATGAAATTCCGTGTAAAACTTACCTCGATTTTTTACCAGAGAAGTCGAGAGAAAAGAACTTTTGGCACAACGGTTTTCCCTTGTTTTTTGTGGTATTACAATGCAGTCAATTATATGATATACCATCTTAGCTTAAGCTATTATTTCTTTCTTATATCTGTTACTTCAATTTTATGATTTTTTTTACTGCATAAAAGGGCGCAAGCTCGTTGATTCCCTAAAATAAATAAATAAAACAAAAAATTTCTCAGAAGGAGCGAAACTAAACTCGACGGACGGAAACGCGGAGCTAGAGTGGGGGCATAGCTCGACCGCAGTAGTTACTCCCCTACTCCGTCGATGCGGTATTACTCGGAAAGAGCACTGCATTTCCTAAACTAGCACCTGTCATAAGGGCCCTTTTTATGCGGGCCCCCACATATTAAGAATTGGAGCAAATGGACCTAATTATTTATTTATAATATTTCGCATTAAAAAATTAATTAAAAATTCTAGCTCTTCTGGCACAGAAGTTATTCTGACGCAGTATATATTTTCGTAGAATAATAAAGGTCGTTTCTTTTTTGTATTAGAAAAAGGGGCCCGGGCGGATGAGTAGGCGTACCGAAATTTCGGTACGAATAACCGATTTTTTTGTATGAATAGCGGGACCTGGAAAAGGGGCTATTTATACCCTTTTAGTCACACCTTCGTAAAATGACGTAATAGTCACATGGGGAGAATTTTACCCCAGCAACTTTGCATTGCTATAAATCTTCGGGGACAGCAAAAATAAAGAAATAAAAAATATTGGCTTATATTTTGAGCCTCTCTTTATGAGATCATGCCGGTTATTGACGAAAAAATTTATTTTATAATTGAAACAAAATTTTGCAGAAAAAAATCGAAACAAATCCGTTTTTTACAAAAATTGTTTTAATTTTGTTAAATGTTCGCAAAAAAAAAATTTTTTCTCCTGAAATGTCCTGCTTTCAGGTGGATACCATTGCATTATGGACTTTTTAAAAAAGTATATTTATTTTGACGAGAGAATGCAGGAAAATAGGCAAAAAATTGGCACTCAAGGTCTGATGCAATAATCGTGGTTTATTATTGAAAAATCGAAAAAAAAAAATTGTTGTAAATCATTTTTACGTAGGAAAAGGCAAGATATAATTCAAATCAATATTATTCGATGCCTTGGACACATTCCAGGCACATAAACATGCGATGTTTGTCGCACGTAGGCCCTCACACCGTAGACGGCCGACCATGAGCCCGATACTGCAACAGTCTCTTATCTAGAACGTAAATTGTAGGCCATCTGACAATTGAAAGCAGAACCGTGTAAATTTTTGTTCTAATTCTAATAAACGCTTTTTCACGTCAATGCACTCACATTTCGATGTTGCACCCACAAAAACGAGAAAAAAAAATACTTCAAAATTTCGATTTCAAACACTGTAGTCACACGGGGTGTAATACACCCCGAAACTTGCAAAGGTCTTTTTTGGACGACTGCTGGGAGCACACTGAGCATCGGAATCATACTATACTCACATCAATCTCTAGTTAGGGATCCCAATTAACGATAGATGGTGAGACAAGTCCCATTTTCTGTGATTTAATAGACCGTATTCGAGCTCGAACAAACGCAGGGGTGTATTTCACCCCAGGTGACTAAAGAGGGTTAATAAATAATTATACACTTACCGGGTAATCTGCGACGTGTATTAATTAACTCCATATATCATTTCACTACAGAACACGCGACTAGAGTTCTGAGTTGGAGATAAAATGGCGGTAAATTCAGATTTAGATAGTTTACAATACAAAATTTTAATATTTTAATAGTAAAACTTCTTCTATGCATTTTTCTTTATTTATAAATATATTTATATATGTAAAAAACTTAAAAGTAACTATGTAAACAACGTAAACAATAACAATATTGATGAAAATCATAAATTCTTTAAATCTCCTAAATTCTGTCATATTCTCCGCTATATAACCGAAATCAAATTGTCGAGAATTTAAGACCCCTACGCACGACGCATCCACGTCCAAACAAGAACAGTGAACAAGTAAATGAGTGCTCGTACCAGTGGTGATAACAGACCACGGTTTTTTCAACTATGCAGACTCGCGTTACGTAGTACAAAGCTGTGACGTATTAACGCGGATATATCTGTCATGCGCAGTAGTGATTTCCGTATATTTTAAGATAATCACTTGGGTTCGCGTAACCTAAAAATACATAGGAACCATAACTGCGCATGGCAGAGATATCAGCGTTCATACATCACTGGGTGAAACAAATAAATTAAGGCCTTTTCATACCTCTGTCTGTTGGTAGTGGCAGGCAGTCTGTCTGTAGAAATTCCGTAACAGTGAAAGAGAACAAACATTCTTATCGTTCTCCATTTTTTTCACTCTTGTGGACTTTCATAACTTTATTCACATCACGCTTGCCAGCAAGCAGAGGTATGAACAGGCCGTTAGAAGGTCCTAGTGTAACGGGCACCCGGGGGAATACGCAATCGGTTCTTGTGAACAGAGCCGCCATGTTGCGGTGTGCCCGTCATGATTGGCTGATGCTATGAACTGTTTTGGACTCGTTGAATAACTTTCCTGACAAGGTGATGTCATCTTGATTTTGTTAATCTTTGTTTGAAAATTTTTCGACGGAAACTTTACATTGTCATATCAGGATGCCTCATTACAATCGGACCTTTCCTTGTACCATATGCGATACACAACGCGGTACGATCGAATTCGAAACGATCCTTTCTAAGCAATTCTTTTTATTGTATGAAGTAGACAGAGATGGTCTGTTGCTTCTGAACGACAAGTCATACTTAGCGTTTCAAAACAAACAAACAAACCCTCTCTATCTATCTCATACGATAGACAGAGAGGCTTCGAAATGATCATTTTAAATTCGATCGGACCTCATTGACTATCTCATATGGTAAAAGGAGAGGTACAATCCTAATCAATCATTAGAACCTCAAACCACAGAGAATACCTTCTACTTTAAAGACCATGGCGACTTTTGAGAGCTGTCACATTTATTGTCAGAGAGAGCTATATTTTCATAATTTATGGTTAAATTGCCCGTGGACACAAATCATTAAAAAATCTATACATACTGCGAATGTAAACACTAGCCTTTTTCACCTGTAAATACAAAGATGTTGGGTCATTGCAAAAAACAATGATAGTTACTCTTAACTCACAATAATATTCTCTGTTTACCAATCAGAGCAGGTAATAACAGACAGATTACATCGAAAATGGGTAATATTTATCTCCTACCTACACCAGAGAGTAAAAATACGAAATTACCTGCAACAAAATTTACTACCAGTTTTTTCTGTGTGGTATCGAAGCTAACCAGATAGCAAACGTGCGGGGCACGTTATGCGCATGGAATGCGAGGCACGCCGTGCCTGCAGGGTGCGAGGCATATGCATCGCACTGTGTAAGGGGCACGCACGTGCGAGGCAAATGAGTCGCACTTCGTGATCGGCACGATATGCGGCACATGTGCGTCGCACTTCGTGAGAGACGTTATTTATAAAATGAATACATACGTGAGAAGCGTAGTTTTGAATAATAGTAATTATTATAACTATAATTTGAACTACAGGGTGGACACGGTAGGGTTCACATATATGGCTAACTTGAACGCCACCCGAATTTTTCCAAAGCAGGGGAGAAGCCATTCCACAGGGGCATTTTTAAATTTCGCGGTTTTAAAGTTGCATTCGGATCGGTCAACTCCGTGCATCTTCGGATCAAGTTTATCATTTTAACTTCAAATGGATACCAATGTTGAAAATATAGGTTATGTTAAGTAGTAATTACAAACAATAAAAGTATGAGAAGGAAATGTAATTTTTTTCTGTGCTAACAACTTTATGGAATGGCTTCAGAGTGACAAATACTATGAAATTATGATATTCGGCTTCCAGTGAGCGAAGAGATAATTGTTTCTAACTCTTATTGGCGGCATAAAAAGGTATGTCATAAATAGATAGGATAATATAAATTTTAAGTTTCGGCACGTGATATTTTATTGACTTTGTTCAAAACATACCCTATCTATTTATGACATACCTTTTTATGCCGCAAATAAGAGTTAGAAACAATTAACTCTTTGCCCAACTGGAAGCCGAATATCATAATTTCATAGTATTTGCCACTCTGCAGCCATTCCATAAAGTTGTTAGCATAGAAAAAAATTACATTTCCTTCTCAGTCCACACGTCTTATTTCGTTATTAATTGAACACTTTTATTATTTCTAATTACTACTTAA
>CAKNWT010283170.1:0-11769 GCA_932066315.1 Andricus coriarius | reverse complement strand
TTTTTTAACAAAATAGTTAAATTACCGACCACAGATATAAATTTGTAACAAAGTAGTTCAGTTATAAACCAAGTAGTTAATTTTCCTACTGAGAAAATGAATTTTTCACCAAAAATGTAGAAGTTTTAACAAAATACATGAATTTTCAACCAAATAGTTCAATTTTCAACTATAAAAGAGAAACTTACAATTAAGAATAGACTAGTTAAATTTTTAGTTAAATTAATTAATTTTGGAAAAAAGATTTCAACAAAATAGTTCATTTTTTCACGAAAATGTTTCAATTTTCAACAAAAAAAGATGAATCTTCAAGCAGAATCTTAATTTTCTACAAAATGAAACTAAATTTTGACAGAATGCACAAATATTCAACTAAGAAAGATAAATTGTCGTCAAAATTAAATAGTTAACTTGTCCTTTTGTCAGATTAATTATTAACGAAAGAAAAACGAGTTTTCAAGATTAAATATGAATAAATAACAATATAAACAGTGGCTAAAATATACGACAGAAGGGTGATAAGTCAAAATGTGCTATTCAATATATTTATTAAGTTGTAGAGTAAAAATGCTTTAGATGAAATTCTAAAACTTTTTCGAGATAACGCCAAAAATATTTCGATTTAGAAAAAAAACTAATATTGTGAAGTTATAGTAGTGCATCTTCTGTATGGTTTTAGAAATATTTCTAATATCTAAGTTTTATCAAGATGTACTCCCTCTTCAAATTTCAAGAAGTTATTTTGCTTAAATTTGAAAATCACTGAAAATAGAAAAAAAAAATGATTGGAAAGAAAGAAAAAAAGAATTCAATTAAATAAAAATATTTTTCAATACAGAATAAAAGTTTTGTGTGATATGTCGAAAACTAAACTACAAAAGGACCCCGCACCAAATACATGGTAAAAAAGGTCCGGGTGGCAAAAACTCAAATTATGCACAATTTTTGCGCTACGACGATTTAAAAGTCAGATTTGGGTACATATTTTTACCTGTGGAGTGGAATATGTCATCGACTTTTTTTCCACCCTTTTCTTTACGCTCGTGTAATTTTATGCAGAAAAAGAATCGCACGGACGAACAATGCGAAGTAATAGCGTTGGAAGTGATAAGCCCTAAGCGTTTAGGCAACGCGCAAAGCTTTCATATAATTGCATGTTATGGAGCGATTTCTATTATCGAGATGCGTTTGGTTGTCTGAATCGGTGATAAAAATATCTAATTCACAACCGCCTGGCAAACTCTACTTGCGATTGAAAGATTGCATCCGAAATTCGTCGCCAAGCGCTTAAGTTCCCAGCTGGAAATTCCTGTACAGGAACCTCGGAGGATCCTGCACATGTTCCTGTACAGGAAACTGCACACGAACCTGTACAGGTAATCTTGACGGTTCCTGTGCAGGAATTTGGCGAAGGAAACTGTACGTGATCCTGCAAAGGAACCTGCACCTTCCGTTGCGAAGAAAATTGAGGCGCAGGTTCCTGTACAGAAACATGTATAGGATCCTCACAGAAAGACATCAAAGGAACCCTTGGAAGGATCCTTTACAGGAACACGTATAGGGTCCTTTGCAGAAAGCCATCGTGACAACTCATGTCGCTTACAGCTATAAAGTTGCCTTCCTTTTATTCCCTTGAAGATCCAATTCGCCATCGAGAGAGTCAAGCAACTAGCGAACCCTCGCGGATTAGTTCCTACGCAGGTTCATGTATATGATCCTGAACATGTTCCTGTACATGAACCTACACTTCAATTGACTCTGTGAAGGAACATGTACAGGATCATTCAAAGGTTACCTTGTATATAGGTTCCTTTGCAGGATTATGTACAGTTTCCTTCGCCAAATTCCTGCACAGGAACCGTCAAGATTACCTGCACAGGTTCGTGTGCATTTTTCTGTATAGGAACATATGCAGGATCCTCCGAGGTTCCTGTACATGAATTTTCAGCTAGGCTGAATCCTCAGGCAAAGAATCGATACCCAGCGTTGCAATTTGGCACTGATTAATCAGTTTACGTCAAGCAGTCTAAAGCACCTTTCACATAATTGTCCTTTTGTGCCAACGATTCCAGCCTACCTTTAATGCTAAGCGTTTAACAAAAGCACTCAGACAACAAAATAATCTCCCAGCGTTGCTGTTTGGCTTTGATTCGCCAGTTTTAATCAAGCAGTCTAAAACACCTTATAAGAAATGCTTATCTCGTTCTTATGGTCCCACTTTAACTTCAGCGCTAAGCGTTTAAGAAATCACACAGACAACAATATCAACTCGCAGCCTTGCTGTTTGGCGCTGATCAGCCAGTTCATGTCCGCAACAATCATTTGATTACGAAAACAGTACCGCTGGGGGTTGATTTTGTGAACTACGTACATACTTACTTTTCACGCTTAGCGTTGAAGTTAAAGTCGCAGCTTTGGAACGAGATAAGCATTACTTATAAAGTGTTTTAGACTGCTTGACTTAAACTGGCGAATCAAAGCCAAACAGCAACGCGGGGAGTTTATTACGCTGTCTGAGTGCTTTTATTAAACGCTTAGCGTTGAAGGTACGATGGAAGCGTTTGCATAAAAGGCGAATTCGCAAGTAGCGGTTGTCATGCGTTTATGAATGAGCTATTTGTATCACCGATTGAGATATACATAAACTTGCATGAGAGCAATGGAAAGGGTGGAAAAAAAGTTTGTGATATATTCCACCCCACAGGTAAAAATATGTACCAAAATCTGACTTTCATATCCTCCTGGCGCAAAAACGGGTCATAATTTGAGTTTTTGCGAAAATGATTTTTTGATCAGGAGAGCATAAACTAAAAAATATCAAAATCTTTGAAAATTTCACCGGGACCTTTTCGAAGACCTTTTTTACCATGTAGTTGGTGCGGGATCCTTTGTAAGAATTTTTTTTACAAAATTTTACAAAATATTGGAAAAAAGTCAAGTCTGTTGAAAAGATATTTGAATACTTTTAGAAGTTTGACAGCAGTTCAAAATTATTTTACGAATTTTCCGAAATCTTTTAAATTTTTAAACTATTTGTAATCTCTTTACAACTTGTTAACCTTCTAAATAGGTGTTAACAAACTTAAATTAATTTTTGAATGTGAAAAATCATTTAAAATTTTCCCAGGAAACTTGAAAAATCTTTAAACATCTACATTGAAACAATCGTGATAATCCTAACAAGTTGCATATTATTTTTAAATCTTTTCAAACTTTATAAATATCTCTCAAACTTACTAAATTTTTTTTTTAAATTTGTAATCAGGGTGTCTACTCAAATCCTGGGAAAAAATTCCCTGACAATTCCAGGTTTTTTCTAGGTATCCCAAGTTTTTTCCAGGTATAATTTTTCATAGTACGGAGCCACTAAAATATTTTGCATTTTATAAAACGATAAATTATGTGACAAGATATTCTTAAAGATATTAGAAAAAGACTTCTCCGCTGAAGATATATTTTTCACACCTGGGGCATTTGTTCAGTCTCGTGTCCTCAAGGAAGCCACTCCAGGCACCCTGTAGCAAGGCCAAGGCCAGAAAAATTCCAAGAGTTGTGGGGGGGGATATGCAGCGGCTACGGCCTAGCCCTGAAGTACTGTAAAAACCATAATTTTTCTAAGAAGATGTGTTTTTTACACCCGGGGCATTGATTTAATCTCGTGTCCTCGAGAACCCACTCCAGGGACGCTAAAGTACTATAAAAACCAGACTTTCCCGAAAAGATGTGTTTTTTTACACCTGGGAAATTGGTTTAATCTCGTGTCCTCGAGGAACCCACACAGTCGGTGCAAGGTTTCGACGTGGGTGGCATATTTTTCTCGAAGAACATGTTATTCGCATACCTGGTGCAAGGGTGTGACGTACGGTGTGCGCTTTCCGAGAGCGCAGTTCATCACCGGAAGTCAAACATAGTCCAAAATTAGTTTGTAGAATTGCAGTAGAACGCTTTTCGTAGAATTTTTTCACGTGGGAATGAGTCCTAAGGCATGAGTACATACACCACCAGATGACTTATCTTCATTGGGTATGGGCCCGTGAACATTTCTCTGTTACTAAGTTGGGCTTAGAATCACTGTTTGAATTTAATTACAACCAGTGATAACCCGTGTCTGCATCCGACTTTATTAGAAGTACTCGCATTTGCCAGAGGAGAGGAAAACTGCAGAAGCCCGCGAAATTTTTTTTTTTGGATGATCGAAAATTGCTAAAAATAGCAATTTTTGCATTTTTCGGTTAGGATATCTCAAAAACCTGACGTATAGGAAAAATTTGCATAACGGATTCGGTTCTCGGGTACCAAAAGCCTTCGGGGTCACATAGTCCGGTCTTTGGGTACAAATAAGATGTCATTTTTGTCGGCCTGTGTAATTGATGACTGAGGGGTCCTCGTCAGTGCTTTATTCCAGCAAAAGTATCGCACAGATAATTTAAGGCCATGACTAGTCGTCTAGCTTTTCGGGTTGAATAACGAAAATCTTGGAAAATGCATTGACAGAGGCAATGCATTTCCGAGCTTGGGCTATTCATCGGATAAGCTCGACGACTAGGCACTCCGATAACACAGGACCACAAAATCTAAACCCTTGCAACATGGACCAGACTGGGTGGGTCTTATATTTTCAGGTTAGCTGAATTCGAATCCGTTGTCCGTTCGGTCCCATCAGGTCAGGGTCACGATCAGTTCAAGGTTAAACTAACAAAATTTATCGCCAACCAATTAAGTCAAGGTATCTGTAGGTTTTCGAGGTCGCTGAATTCAAATCCGTTGTCCTTTTGGTCCTATCAGGTCAGCGTCAAGATCGATTTAAGGTCAAACCTACGACATTCATCGCTAGCCTAATAAGTCAGGTTACCTATAGGTATTTCTGGTCACTGAATTCGAATCCGTTGTCAAGGTCAGTTCAAGGTCAAGCTTACGAAATTCATCGCTAACCAATTAAGTCACGGTACTTACAGGTTTTCGAGGTCGCTGAATTCACATCCGTTGTCCGTTTGTTCCCATCAGGTCAGGTCAAGGTCAATTAAAGGTCAAACGTACAAAATTAATTGGTAATCAAATAAGTGAGGGTATCTATAGGTTTTCGTGGACACTGAATTTGAATCCGTTATCCGTTTGGTCCCATCAGGTCAGGGTCAAGGTCAATTCAAGGTCAAACCTACAATATTCACCGCTTACCAAAAAAGTCAGGATACCTATAGGTTTTCGGGGTCGCTGAATTCGATTTCGTTGTCAGTTTGGTCCCATCAGGTCAGGGTCAAGGGCAGTTGAAGGTCAAACTTACCAAATTAATCGCTAACCAATTATGTCAGGGTACCTATAGGTTTTCGGGGTCGCTGATTTCAAATCCGTTATCCGTTTGGTCTCATCAGGTCAGGGTCAAGGTCAATGAAGTTCAAACCAAACGGACAGCGTATTTGGATTCAGCGATCCCGAAAACATATGGGTAACGTGACTTAATTGTTTAACGATACATTTTGTATGTTTGACCTTGAACTGACCTGGACCCTGACCTGATGGGACGATACGGATAACGGATTCAAATTCAGCGACCCTGATAACCTATAAGTACCCTGATTTATATGGTTACCGTTTAGTTTTGTAGGTTGGACCTTGAATAAACCTTAGCCCTGACCTGATAGGACAAAACGGACAACGGATTTGAATTCAGCGACCCCGAAAACCTATAGTTGCCGTGACTTAATTGGTTACCGACGAATTTCGTAAGTTTCACCATGAACTGACCTTGACAACGGATTCGAATTCAGCGACCCCGAAAAACTATAGGTACCCTGACTTATTTGGTCAGCGCGGAATTTTGTGGGTTTGACCTTGAATTGACCTTGACCTTGATCTGAAAGGACCAAACGGACAACGGATTCGAATTCAACGACCCCGAAAATATATGACCCATCTAGTCTGGCCGGTGTTGCAAGCGTTTAGATTTTGTGGTCCTGTGTAATTATTATATGTGATCGTCCGCGAAGAAAGGGTCCTAACGCGATTGAAGAGACGGTTCAACACAGGAACTCCATAAGAGGGCCTCCCTTTGCAGTTGAATAACAATTCGAATGTTTCAGATATTGGAATAATATTTCTGATTATTGAGGAGCAAATAAGAAACTATAGATGGGTGTAAAAAACCAAAAATCTATTTTTTCCGCATTAGGTCCCTTTCTTGGCGCGCGGTCACATATAACAATCGACTAGTGTACGCAGCATGAAGTTGGTTCTGTTCGCAGTATGAAGTTGGTTGTGTTCGGCGCTAATGCATTCTGTTCACCCCGAGTAAAAATAATTCGTCTTGGCTAAGTCTTCTTTCAAGACATGGCCAAGATATAGCCAAGACGTTTTTGTAAGTCCCGTCCCTGGCCGCGAGTGAGACTTCATTTTTCGTCTTCAAGTTGAAATTTTTCGTCTTCAAGCCGAACTGAAGGACACTAACAACAAAAGGCTCCCAAGACATCCGAGGGTCAGCACTAATCCGCTTTAAATTTTACAGAATGTTTATATTATTTACCTTCATGGTCACGCAGTGATTATGTTCTTCGAATGGCAAATATAAAAATGTTATCGATTTTTTCCTATGGCCAACAGTTCACTAGATACTTGTAGAAAATTACAGTTTTAATCTTTTTATGGAAAAGTTTATATGCCTGTAGTTCTTAAGACTAACCGGTTTCAAAATTTGAATCAGCAAAGCATTTATTATAAAATAACAAGTTTTATCGGTTGTAAACTTGTAATCCTTAGCAGATGTCAACTGTTTGGTCCCATCCTAGCTACCTGATTCCAGGAAATGGCAGGCCTTGTCGTTTAGAGAGGTCGGAGTATAATGGACAATAAAATTCACAAACGAAAACTTTTGTAATTTTGACCCTGGAAAATACCAGAAATTGGTACTATAATTTTCTGTAGAAAAAATTCTGTTTATTTCTCAAGACTTGAACCTCTCGTCTTAAGACAAGTCCACCTCGACTGGTCTTGAGACTTACAATAAAACTTCTTGTCTTACGACAAGTCCAACTCAACTTCTCTTGAAAAAACGTCGTAAACCTTAGCCATAAACTCAAGACTTACATCTCCGACCACTAAGTTTCGTCACGTAGTCCAGTCAATGAAGAATTTAAAAAAAATATTCGGAAAAGTAGAATTTTTTCACAGATACGTTGGGGATAGCTTTATAAAGATACTGTTAAAAGTCCCCAACCATATGTGTACGGCAACGGCCGCCATATTGGAACGTGTTTAATGATAACATGTTTTTCAAAATAACTCGAGAACGGTTGATTTTAGGTCGAATATGGTTATGTTAAAAAATGTTCATAATTTTATAGTGCACGAAAAAGGTTGTAATTGTTGTAGAAGTATTATCAACGGCTGCGCTATAAAATTGGATTAACTGTACAATTGTGCGATTTCTGAACAAATAAATTAAAGCTGAAGATATCCTGGAAAGAACTTCGGAAATAGATCAGGCGATTGCAAAAGATCAGCAAATGCATATTCCTGTTTAAAAAAAAACTGACCAACTCATTTTCATTAAAAATTATCAGTATAAAATGAGCTCAACTTCCGTGTGAAATTTGATATGCTTAAGGGAATGCTTTTGAGATGAAACTGCCTTAAATTGTTCCTCCATATTTGTACAATATATTTCCCAGTTTTTAGGTCAGAATAATAATATCTAAGGCCTCTTTTAAAGCTTTAAATAAGTAAATTTGAAAATTGAAGATATGACGCAGCTAGCAGCGGTGATTATGGGTCCTAATGGCAACAATGGGAGCGGGGGCAAGAACGGCTACCTCGGTCTGTTTTATTCTTGGGCAAAGTGAGCAAAAAAAAAATTCGAAGGGATCAATATAATAAAACGAGGTAGCCGTTCTCGCCCCCACTCCCATTGTTTCCATTAGGACTCATAATCACCCCAGCTTCGAGGGGCCATTTACTCTCGAATCAAGGGGTTTTAGCGTTTTAAGTCGGTATGAAATCAAATGCAACAAGCGTAACGCTTTGTGAAATCATCTGAAATCAAGAGAGCAGTCAGTGTACCAGTAGCGTAACTAGAAAATGGAGGCCCCTCCGCAAAATTTGTTTGAAAAGCCCCTTTAAAGAAAAAAGAAACAGTGCTTCATATATCAATTATGTAGAGATTAAACATACATATATTAAGAATACATACCTATATTGTATTACGTCTTGCTTTAATTTTGGCAAACTTATTGATCTGTAATGCATAGTGAAATTTATTTGTTCTACTCAGTCTAAGGGGTCCCTCGGAGGCCCCTCGGAGGAGGAGGCCTCCCCGCAATGCGGGGTTTCGCTACGGGGCTAGAGGGCCACTGCCCTCTACAGTTTATGTGCGTAGCGAGTGTGCGCGTTGCAACGCGTTGTGTGATTACCGGTGGTTGCAATTCAACGATTTTTTTATTCAAACGCTCAATAATTGACGCGTATAAAATGAAAGCTTCTAACACATCTCAAGTGAACAGTTTTAAGTTAAATGCCGTTACACTGGAAAATTAAATTTTTTTAACATTTATCAGTTTTACAGATCGAAGATTAGAAAAATATAAATCCACGCTATCATATTCAGTTCTCTAAATGGAAAAATAAATAAACAAATTTGTAGATCTTACACAATTATACCATTTACAGAACTTTTGTGTCAAAGACAATGAACCTGTGTTTGTTTTTAAATCTTTTTAAATATTCTCTGACAATTATTTTTTAAAAACAAAAAATAATTTTAAATTTTACCAGATATCTTGATAAAATGGCTGTTTCCAAAACCCTCACTTTCCAGGTTTATTGGTTTCCCTGTCCAACAGCCACCCTGAATAGGATTTTTTTAAATTGTAAAATAAAAAAGAGCATAGAAAATATTAAATGATTTCAAAATAATTTTCGTCTTTTTTTCGGTTGGGTGTTCGAATGCCAACTCACAGATTTTGGTCCCTATATAGATCCCTCGATATCGGGTCCCGAACGTTCCGCGACTTTCTATCTCACGCCGTCAAGGTGGTCGCGGAATACTAAACCTTGAATGTCTTCACAACAGGATTATTTTGGGTACAGCACATATAGTCGCAAATGGACAAGACCCTCTTCTTAAAATTATGAGGAAACACGAAGAAGTGGGCAAAGGGGCATTTCTCTACAAAGCAGCGGAGGAGGCTGCTGAAACACTCGGCCTTGACTTCAATCTCAGGGATGAGCAAAGTACATCAAATCTTATCCATCTCGAGTACTCACTCCTGAAGGCCCGGATGAACGCTTAGTTCCCACACTTCTCGGGAGTAACACGCTTACCACACATAGGTCCTAAGGACCCAGGTGAAAAAAGTGAAAAAATGAAATAGGTGTTTTCGACAATATACTCTATTGTATTAGCTATTAAAAAATTATTTTGATTAAAAACATTGTTACAATAATATATTTACATAAGATCTGCATTAAATTATTATAAAAGTGCAAGAACTATTCTTTATTTTTATTACAAACCGCAGCAATCGTTGCACATAACGACGCTGTGCTCTTGGCAAGTAGGGCATTTACAAGAATCACAGTCAGTTTTCATTGTATACCGTCACTCCGTTGAGAAATTATCGTTATTAAAACGGTATATATTTGTATTAAAAAAATTAGACGTTGCTATTTGCAAATTATACACTTTATTCTTCAATGTAAAGCTACTATACGCTAAAAAAAATCATTCCAAAAAATCATTTGTGAACGTACTTACCACGCATGTCGATGTCGTATGAGCTAACGTTTTCTCTCCTTAAATCGCCCCGATTCAAGTCAAGCACGGACGGTTTCATTTTGCCATGCCAAGACGGTGTCATTTCCACTCTAGCATACTGTCGCCACATTTTGAGCCAAGACATTCCGGATGATAGCTGCAGAGCGTGTCATGCACACCCCGTGCATCTAGGACACATACTACCTGGTTGTCCAGTTAATGCAGGAACGACCTACATCCAAAGGCACAATGCGGCACTAAGAGTGCTTTATTACCATCTCAGTCACTCTTACGGCATCAGAACAAATACCGTTCCTCTAAACGCTCCTAGGGAAATAGAGTCAATTGTCGAGAATGAGAAGTGTCGGATATACTGGAACTTTATATTCTCGACAATTGTTCCTGTTGCGCACTCGAGGCCTGACATTGTTCTTCTTGACTTCGAGAATTGAACCATGTTCGTTATCGAATTTTCGGCCCCAGCTGACAAAAATATCATAGCCAAGGAGAATGAAAAGAAAGAGAGTTATAAAGAACTTATAAGGGAGTTGCGACGGCTGTACCCGGAATATTCCGTTAAGCTAATCGTCTTAATCATCGGTGCTCTTGAAGGTGCCAAGGTTTCACTGGTTAATAGCCTGAAAAGCATCCCTGCTTGTCAAGAAAATGCTAAGACACTTGCGGGGAAAATGCAGAAGGCGGTCATCCTTGGGTCGCTCCGTGTCCTCAGGGTGCACGAGACTTTCGCTGGATCATCTTTTTGAATTCGTCGCAGACTGTAACCATCTATCTCACGCTCGTGAGACGTGGTTACGGCTGAAATATATATATATATATATATATGAGAGCAGTTGCTCCCAGTGAGACCCTACAGTGGTTGTTTAACCTTATTTTTCAATTATATATATATATAGGTGTCAGCTGACTGACACCTGGGTGAGGTGTCTTAAACGGTGACTCTGAGATACCGGGCGACCTCTTAAAGTATGCTGTCTTATCCTTGCATGCGGGGCTCTACAAGGATGGACGAACCCGTTCGCTAGCTGCTCGTGGGAACAACAATGATACCGCCAAAACACCAAAAAGCTGTAAATGCGGTTCAAAACGATCGAACGCGCAGAGCATGATATAGATCCTTAAATGTAAAATAAGAGAGATTGTGAAACTCTCAGTTTTGAGAGCCGCTGCTAAGAATTCTCATTCAAGCATCAGTTCTCTAAGCTCGATTTTTTCGGCTTTCGTTTCACAAGCCTCCTTCGCTTACGTGATCTCTAAGTTTAACCGCGCTTGGGTGCCTGGGAACACGTGCGGCTTGCGTGGCTGGCAGCACCGGTAGGCTATGACTCACGTCGGTGTACGTGGCTTGCGACGCGGCACGCGCTTGGAAATTTGCCACGGGCTAGGCGTCCCTTTCAGAACCTCAAACTATGCAGTGGTTCTCCTCTCGAAAATTGTTTTCATTGTAGAGACCTTTTAGACAATTATAATAAATTATAGATATGTGTATGTGAATGCATGCAGATGCATATGTCTATTTTTCGAATTCTTTTATATAAATGTATATCATTAAGCTATTTCCCTTTCGGTGAGCCTCTAGGGGTGAGCGTGACACTACCCGATTCGGGTAGTGTTTTTTAGGTGGATTTGTAGTAAATGGGCTCACCACACCCACGACCGCCAACAGCAACGCAGTAGTATCAGACGGTCACCCATCCAAGTACTAATCGCGCCCAACACTGCTTAACTTCAGTGATCTAACGGGAACTGGTGCTTCCAGCTTGGTATGGCCGTTGGCAATAATATTATAATATATAATAAAATAATATTAGGATATTCTTATCATGTCGTAATTATAAATATATATGGAAATAATTATAGTTGATTGAAGTATATTATACGTGCTCCGGCTCTTGCAGTCAGCCACGTTGCATTGGGCTAACTCCCCAATGCAACGAATTATGCGGTTACGTCACCAGTATCGCGCAGTGCCACCCACAATAGGCCTCTCTCGGATGGAGGCCATTGTT
>CAKNWT010283166.1:0-10321 GCA_932066315.1 Andricus coriarius | reverse complement strand
TCTGCTTTTCTCATTGAAAAATAATTTATTATATGATTGTATGGCATTTTACAGTTTACACTTACCAGCCATTTCATAGTAGTAGTAATTGAACGTTTCGGCTAGCCCCATATTGATCAAATTTAACACTATTTTTTGTTATAAATTGCTTCTCTATTTGACTTAAGTAAATTCTTTCATTCGTGTCTTAACTGTCCTTAGTTTCATTACAAACTAAACTCATCTACGTAAACGCGACAAAGGTTGAAAAATTTAAACTAAATATGAAAGCGTCTAAACCCAGACGTTTTAATTAAAATTTGACAGTTAAATGAAGACGAAAGTCCTCTTAAATGATTTTGTTACTGAATTACCAATATCGTTTGCAATGAATATAAATTTATTCTAATTAATTAGATTGTTTGTTTTGTATCTAAAAATAATTTCGTAGTCATTGAAGGAAGAAAAAACTTTTCTTGTTGGACTAGGTATATATTGTGGAGTCCCTGATGATTTTTTCGTTCGCGATTTTGGAGGGAGCTACTGCAAAATTATGTCCTTTACACACAGCTGAAATCACTTCATTGCTGAGAGTATGGTTAGAGATTTTTTTTACTGTGTTACTTAGTGGCGTGTGTTTTTCTGGAAATAATTTGTAAAAATTTTTTTTATATATGCTCAGCTAGTGCTGATTATGTGAAATGTTTTAGACTGACTTGACTCTCATGTTCCTTTACACGTTGGCTCAACGCTCTCCCGGTTTCTCCAATATAGACTTTGTCACAAGAGCAAGGGATTTTATTTTATATACTCCCGGGTCACTGAGATGTGCCTTTTCATCTTCAGGGTTGTTTAGAAGTTGTCCTATTTTCGAGGGTGATTTAAATATGGTTTGCATGTTATTTTTGTTGAGAATTCCTCCTATTTGTTCTGTGATACCCTGAATGTAGGGTAGGTTTGAGGTCGTTTTTCTCTCTCTTTCTTTATTATAGGTTGTGTTGACTTGTTTTCTGGAGTTTATTTTCTCTGTGCTTTTTCAATTTGTTTGTTTGTGTAATCATTTTGTGTTAGGATTTGCTCAACGTTTTGTAATTCATTTTGTAAGTTATCTTCATCTGTGATGGAGACAGCTCTGTATGCAAGGGAGTTGATGACAGATTGATTTTAAAATGGGTGGAGGTGGGAGGATGCATATGTGACCGTCCGCGAAGAAAGGGACCTAATGCGGAAAAAATCGATAATTAGTTTTGGACACCTATCGATAGTTTTTTATTTGCTCTTTTATAATAAAAAATATTATTCCTATGTTTAAAAAATTGGAATTGTTATTCAACTGCAAAGTGCGGGCCTCTTATGGCGTTCCTGTGTTGGACCGCCTCACAGTGATAAATATGGGAAGCAATTCGAGTCACGCGACGATTTTAATCAAATAATGAAAATTTTTTTTCATTCTTCTCCAAAAATATTATATTTAATATTTCCGGTGAGAGAATTTTGATAACTACCTATATATTTTTTTAAATGAACCATGAAACGAGTTCCCTCGACATCAGTGGAAATTGTTCGCAATAACGCAGGACTACAAAATATTTTCGGGAGTGGAACCAAGAAGAATATACGTTTTCAGGTGCGCTGATCACGAATCCAAACCCCTATGACCCCTACATGTCAGAGTCAAGGTCATTTGAAGGTCAACTTCGTTAATTCGAGAGATATAACCTTTTGTACCTCAGATTCTGAAAGTAGTTATCAAAATTCTCTCACCGGAAATATTAAATATAACATTTTTGGAGAAGAAAATAGAAACATTTTCATCATTTGATTAAAATCGTCGCGTGGCTCGAATTGTTTCCCATATTTATCACTGTGCGCCTCTTCAATCGCTCCTCCTGTAAAATGAAGCTACCGCGCATTAGGTCCCTTTCTTCGCGGACGGTCACATAAATGTTTGTATGGGTGGGTGTTCTGTAAAGTTCATGTCCTAATGTGTTATCAGATCTTTTATAAACTGGTACGCTCAAGAAAGGCAATTTTCCGCTTTATTCAATTCCCATGGTGAACTGGATATTAGGGTGTAATCGATTGATGAAATCGGAAAACTTGTGTAGTGCATCTAGTCTATGTCTCCAGAAGACAAAAGTGTTGTGAACGTAACGGCACCAAAATTCCGGTATAAGCTTGGATTGGTTGAAGATTTTAGTTTTTAGATGTTCCAGTTTATTCATAGAATTGGTTATTGAAAAAGAAGTAAGTATTATTGAGACAGTGTTCTATTAAAGGTATGAGATCGAAGGGGAAGTTTGCAAAGGATTTAATAATATGGATTGTATCAGAGATTGATACGTTCGTAAAGAGAGATACTACGTCGAAACTCACTAGGGTCTCTTGGGTTTGATAAAGTCAAAAGAGTTTTGGACGTGTGTGATAGGGTTACCTGTGAAAGGATTCAGTTCTTTGATGAGGAACCGTGCTAGGTTGTAAGTATGCGAGTTTATTGCGCTTACGCTCGGTCTGAGTGGAATATTCTTTTTGTGGATTTTTGGGAATCCGTAAAGTTTTAGAGAGATGTGATTAGTAGGTATTAATTTAGATATTGTTTTTCTGTCAAGCTTAGAGTCTTTTAGAAGGGTATTTGTTTTGCTGTGTATTGTTTTTGTGGGGTCTTTTTCCAGTTTTTTATATGAATCGTCAGTTAGAAGGTCCATGATTTTGTTTTTATGGTCTTCTTTATTCATTATGACTGTTGTGTCGCCTTTGTCTGCGGGTAATATTATAATTTCCTTATTCCGATTGAGTTCCTTAATTTACTTTTTTTTTGCTTTTTTCAAGTTTAAGGAGGGAAGTTGGGCTTTGTGTAAGATGTTGCCCATCCTACGCCGTATGTCATCAATTTCGAGCAGTCTCCTCAGTGAGGCGCTCTGGCCAATCACAGGCATCGTAAAGAGCTGCGATGAACTGCAATGTTCACGAAACGTCGGCAAGATTCGTAGTTTTGCACACGATTGAAACCTGAAACACCTCCTTTTATTATAATGAATGGTCGTAAAAGTATTAAATCTATTATTAAATTTTTACTATTTTAATTAAATACATCCAGTAAAGTTGTAAATAATTTTTGTTTATGAAAAATATGAACTATTGGTAAGAAGGAACATAGGTTGTTACTCCAAATTGCTATTTAAATCGTCATTATTTGACATTTAATTCATTGACGGATGTTGCATTTCAACCAGCGTATCCCATGCACTGGGGTGTAGTCTGTGTAGTATGTTGCAAAAGCAGTTCTAACCTCTTAACCATGTTCTATCCTATGAAAAAAATATTCGTAATAAACACTTGTTATTTTCGAGGGTGAAAAGCGACTTTGAACAAAATTTATCCCACCCGACCCCCCAGGAGACGTAGGGTGTGGGTTTTTTTTCACGAATCGAAAAAAATTTTTTGAATAAAACTGACGTATTTCATGAAATAGAATCTGAATCTGTGATAAAAAATTGGGATTCCCATTTGAAATTACAAAACTTACCCCCCTGTCTCCTGGTGGCGGGGGGTAAATTTGTTCAAAGTCGCTTTTCCCCCTCGAAAATAAAAAGTTTTTATTACGGATACTTTTTCATATGATGCGTATTTTTTGAGATATTTCGATGTCTCAAGTTAAAAAAAAACACCCAGTATTTCAACAGGGAAGTAAGAGGTTATAACTGCTTTTGCAGCATACTACACTTTGACTAATAAGAAAACATTGAATTAGTGTTGAAAACCTCTCGGGTAATTTTTCTTCGCTACATTACACTTCCCAGAATTATTATATTATATCATTTCTATTTTAAAATGTTGTTATTGTTTAAATAAAAGGCAGTATAAAATAAAATGACGGTCACCATACCCCAGTGCATGGGTTACGCTGGCTGAAATGCAACATCCGCCAATGAATTAAATGTCAAATAATGACGTAATTTAATAGCGGTTTTGGAGTAATAACATGTGTTCCTTCTTACCAATAGCTCATATTTTTCATATTGAAATGGCGTAACCGACAGAAAAAAAAAACATTTCTGAACGATTAATTTTATTATGATTAAACTGCAGCGTGTTCTTCGAATGATCTCGCAATCCGGCTTTGAAAATGTGTCTTTAAAATAATTTTATTAATTTTTTTCCGACGCTGGGAGTAAGTCAAAAATACTTCTTTCTGCGAAAATTCGGGCAAAAGTATGATAAAGTTTTTTTTTCATAAAGTTACAGATTGAAATATTAAATAATTTAGAAGCAAGAATGAATTTAATTTATGAAAGCTCTCGAGTTTTTAAATTGACTATAGGCTCCGGGGCTTAAGGGCCATTCATTAATTACGTAAGGGCGATTTTGACTATTTTTTACTCCCCCACTGGCCCACGTAAGGATACATATGATTTCTTGGGGCCCCCCCCCTTTCTTACGTAATATTTAACTTAGAATTTTTCTAAATAGCGTTGAATAGTTACATATCATTAGTTAGATTAGAAAAGATATTGGAAAACGATGTTATTTGTCTGAGTGATATAATTAATAAAAATATAATGTTAGAGATGGTAAAAATGACATACTTCAGACTAAAAAGAATTCATTTGCTGAATCCTTTATTCCAATTCATCGACGTTACGAAAACGAATAGTTTTCCTCATCAGGATAATTAAAGATTCTTTATCTAACTAAAATAATATAAATATAGTTGAGAATTTAATTTTTAAACCAACGATGTCTATTTCTTATCATGGAAAGTTGTCTTTTGAAATTAAAAGGATTTTAAATGATTTTAACAACACAACAAATTTTAGAATTTATTAAAAACTTGATAAATTTATAAAATCAGGCAAAGACTTATTAGATAATTTGCAACTTACTGCTGTAGTATATAAAATTCAATGTTCGAATTGTGACAAATGTTATATTGGTCAATCTGGTAGATTACTTTCTACTAGAATTGATAAACATGATAATTTTAGACAAAATCCAAAAAACCTTTAAGTCATAGCTAAACACCAAGCTGAAACTGGACATTTAATTGAGTGGGAAAATGTTACAGTTTTACATCATGAACCTAATGAATTTAAAAGATTAATATCAGAAATGTCCATTATTAAGAAGAATGGTAATCATTGCTTTAATATAATTTCGGATCTCAATAATTGTTAATAATTTATTTGATGTTATTGTTTCTCTTTTGATTGACCTTCGGGTTTCTTTGATCATCGCATGACATCCTCCCAATGCTTCTTCTCCTTCAAGGTTCCTTTTCTGTTTATGAGTTTTGGGGGCTACGTTTTGGTTCGAGTGGTGACTCATGTTGTCGCTTGATGGTGCCTTGGTGGGAGACTGCCGGGCTCCCTTCTCGGAGAGAATTCTGCTGCTATCAAGGTGTAGGCTGGTGTGGCTAAGTTTCGGGGTTGCAACGATAAGTAATCAATTGTGCGTCTTTGAGAGAACTCACTTATTCAAGTCCGTGAATTAAGTCAGTGGCTCTTCAAGCCCCAATTAATTGTTTAGTGATTTCCCGACTCGATCGTCTTCTGGTGTTGCGGGTGGTGACGAGTCGGATGACGTATCACCTCCGGTCGCGTCGGGATCGATCGTTCGGCGAACGATCGTGGTCGTAGCTTCCGGAGGCTACATCTGTGCCAATTTCCTGCAACAACCAAAACATTTTTTTGGACACAAAGGGAGTGCTTCAATGGATATACTCGGGGACTCGTATGCCGGACTCAATCGATAAAAGGTATTTAGCGGTTAATGATGACGATGGTAAATTGTCTTTCTCCTTTTTGTCGACTTTAACATGACCGAGCATGGTACCTTTGTTATCCCACGCCAGTCCCTCATTAATTCATAACAATAATTAGAGTCCAGTATATAATATAATCTTGGATTCTTTAATATAAAAAAATGAATAAAATTTGAATTTTGTAATTAATTAAATAAAAAGAATATAAAATCAATATTTCAAATTTGAACATTTTAACCATTTTAACTATGTTGTTTTTGTATTCTTATCTAACTTTAAATTTAAAAAAAAATGTTAAACAAATTTCTCTATTTTTCAAATTTTTATTCAATTCTTTATATCATAGTGTAATTTTTTACTTACATTCAATTCAATATCAATAGCAGTATGTAACATTTCCAATTTAAATGATTGTTAATAATTTTGTCATTCTTTTTGTTTAATTATAGTTATTAGAATTTTTGAGAAATGTTAGTACCTTTTATATAAATTGATGATACGGAATTGCTATTTCTGTCTTTGTTAATGTTTCTCTTTCTTGTTTGAAAAATGGAGCAAAACGATAGTTTTATCTCTGCTCTTTTCACGATGTTTGTTATAACATTATTTTTGTTAATTACACTTTTTTGAACGTACTATTGAAATTTAAATATCAACTTGCCCTTTAAAATATAAATAAAAATGTAACCTGAAAGGAAAACAGCCTAAAAGGTAAGTATGTCAATTCCATTTCTCAACTTCACTTTTTTGTTAAACTTTTATCATTAAAACATTTTTTATATCAATTTTTTCCACAAGTTTTTATAGAACAATGGTAAAAGGAGAATTTTAAACTATTTTATACTGATGCTCATGTTTATAGACTTCTCTTTTTAATTATCCTGATGAGGAAAACTATTCGTTTTCGAAACGTCGATGAATTGGAATAAAGGATCTAGAAAATGAATTCTTTTTGGTCTGAAGTATGTCATTTTTACCATTTCTAACATTATATTTTTATACATATCATTAGAAATAAACACGCGATTTTTAAAATTGTAAAATGGGTAGTTTGAGTAGAATTAATGTAGCTACTGTGATCGTTCGAATCGAAAGAATAAGTGTCGTACTAAGATATAACGTAAGAATGATTTTAACCCCCCCTCCCCGCGAGGTAAGGTCATGTAGAGATTTAAAAAAAAAACGTCCGCTTCAGGACCCTTACGTAATTAATTAATGGCCCCTTACCGCCGAACCACGTGCTTTTACTAGTGAGTTTTTGCATAAAAGGATATTTTTTTAGTGACTGCAAATTTAACCAAAGTAAGTTTAAAAGAAACTCATGAATTCTATTCAGTTTTTATTGTGCAGTCGAAGCTCTCAATGAGACCGCTTCCCCTCATCCTTGCTCGAGCTCACCGAGGCGCTTCCCTCACTCTCACGCTGACTTCGAAATTCTAGTCAGCCGCTCCCAATAGTGCCGCCCTAGAAAAATGTCAATTATTATGGTTTTTAAGAGAGTTTTTTCATATTATCCAAATATAATATCGAAAAATACTATAAAATATAAAAATATCACAATTAGTATTCGATATATTTGTATAATATAAAAAAACTCTCCTAAAACCCATAAAAATTGCGATTTCTCTGGCGGCACTATTGGGAGCGGCTGACTGGAATTTCGAAGTCAGCGTGAGAGTTGTGGAAGCACTTCGGCGAGCTCAAGCAAGGATGAGGAGAAGCGGTCTTATTGGGAGCGGTCTTATTGAGAGCTTCGACTGTATATTTTCGTTTGTAATATTTGGATTTAAATGTAGGTTACTCTAACTAACGTATGTTTACACCTGCGGAACAGCTTAATTGACAAGCGATCTTGAGAATTTATTTTGCAAATAAACCTATGTACACGTTTCTGGCACTATGTCTACAAAGCATTTTGAAATAAAAATAGATAATTTATTCTTTAATTGTTTTCTGGACATTACATACCTAAGTTTTAGAAGTTTTTGAATCTAAATTAATAGTTTTTGCTTGATAAAAAGTGATTTAACAAACAAGTCAAGATTTCACAATTAATATTCAAATGGAAAATATACCTCCAACAAATCGAGGTAGAAAATGAAAGATAGACGAGAGTATATGGGCGCCAACTGTACGAGAAATTGTTAAAAACAGGGTAAAATTTTCAATAATTTTTTTTTTAAATGAGGAATTATTACGCTTCTAACAACCCCCAACAAATAAACTATAAGAATATTTCTAAGTCCTTGATCTCTCACGTCAAATCTTTTGTGGAATTATTTTAATTGAAATATTAATAGAAAGTATGATTAATTAGATTTTCCAGATGTAATTAAATTATAACGAAGGAAACAGTATGTAAAACTATTAATCTTCTAGTTGTTTTATGCATTAAAAGATTAAATTGTGTAGTTTGTGTATAAATCAATTAAGAATTGAATACAATTTATGAATCTTATGTAAACTTACTTTTTTAAAAGGACACCGCACCAAATGTACAGTAAATGGCTTTTTGTAACGAATACTGAATCTAATTTTTTTTTGTATTTTCAAACCTGGAGAGAAAAAATTCGAAAGAAAAAACTAAGAAAAATGGACAGTTTTTAGACAAACATTTGTCAAAATTTCAATTGTTATATGTATTTTAATATAAAAATGCTCATTTTAGAGAAGTTTTTTTTTCTCAAAACCTCTTTGATAGATTTGGCTAGAAGTTTCACATTTTGACGATCAGACTTACCGAAACAAAAGGTTCATACCCGCGAATTAGAAAGATTAATGATTTTTCGGGTATACAGCATGTTTTGGGGGTGTTTTCATATCTCAAATATCTAAGTATGGAAATCATCATTTCTTAGTAACTAAAATCACTAGAGATTTTTTATTCAACTGCTACGACATGAAATCACTCTCAAATAAGTAGAGGAAGCATGCATAGCAAGAATATGCCTTTGAATTAATTTTAAGGGATGTTTTAACATCCCTTAAACATTGAAACCGGGAAAATGGCATTCCTTACTGAACAAAACCACAAGAGTTGTTCTGATTAAAATACCAGGGTAGGAAATAACTTCAAAATAAGTACAAGCTACGTTTACTTACTATGATATATCTCTGAATTTACTTTAAGGGTTGTTTTATTATCCCTTGAACATTGAATCCGGAATGTCGACATTTCTCAATAACTAAAACCGCACAACGTTTTCTGATTAATCGATGAGGATAGGAAATCATATTAAAGTAAGTATAGGAAAGGGATAGACGACAAGCATATGTCTTTGAATTTTCGTAAATGGTTATTTAATTATCCCTTAATTAGAGAAGAAGAGAAATTAATATTTCGTAAGGAATAAATCACCAAAGATTTTTTGTATTAGTAGTCAGGCCTACAAAATCACTTTAAAACATACACAGGAAGCGTTTCTTTGCCAGATCGGCGTTTGAATTTATGATCAGGGTAGATGAACATCCCTTAATTATCGAAACAAGGAAATCGATATTTTATACGGGATGAAGTACTAGAAATTTTTCTATTAATACATTGATCAACAAAATTACATAAGAGCATACACAGGAAGCGTCTTTTAGAAGGATTTGCATTAGAATTTATTGTCAGGGTAGTTTAATCATCCCTAATTTATAGATAGTATAATAAGGATAAGAAGATATGCGAATGTGTATTACTTTTTTGTTTTAAATCGTTTAAATATTGTAGTAAGGTCTATTCTATACTAATAAAAAGACACCCTAAAGTGCCATTGTAGAAAAGCTACAACTCTTTTTCTGAGTATAAAAAATACGCACAATAAAAATTAACATGGAGACCCTCAATTATAGTATTGTAGTATGATGACGTACTCTTCCTAATATAAAAAACAGGTAACCTCCATTGGTCCAGATCGTGATAGTCGCCATGTTGTATTAAATGATACGCTAATGAACGTAGGATAGCGGAAAACGATATGTTAAACTCGCAGAGCATGCGCTGTAACGTCAATGCGTGACTTTAGTGTTTACCACAAGCTACACGAACGGATCTGACCAGCCGGATTCCTGGCTCCCCTCACCATCGCTCCATTACTTTGAACGGCGCCTCAATTTGAATGGCACTCACAAGGAGAAAACACATATTTAATTGAAGATTTAAGCAACGCAGAATCATTCATCAATAACTTTAGTTAAACTTTCAGAGCGATATCATATTTCTTTTGGACGTATCACGTGACCCACTCGTTACATGTTTTTTTGCGATCAGGGAAAATGAAAAATTGGCCAGGGTAAAGTCAGGGAATTTCGAAATTAGGATTCAGTAGAAACCCTGTGAAAAGCTTTCCTTTCATTTTATCAACTTTACACATATAATTTAATTAATTATTAACTGATTCTATTACAACTTACATTATCTGGAATTAGTTCAAAAGGTTATTAATAATTTAAATTGTCAGAAATGAAAAAAAATATATAAAGTAAAAATTATTTGAATGTTTTCATGAAAATGATAGATTAATGCTTAAATAAATATTTGAATTCAATTTTCACAATTATATATAAATATTATATTCAAATTTGTTCGAAAATTAG
>CAKNWT010283162.1:0-10005 GCA_932066315.1 Andricus coriarius | reverse complement strand
CTTTTTCACACAGAATGTAACAGTTGAAATTTCAACCAAAATATTTGGATTTTTATTTTAAAAAAGTTCAATTTTCAAGGGAATAGATTAGTTTTTAACTAAGAAATACTAATGGTTAATCAAATAGTTGAGGACGTGTACCTACAGAAGAGAGTAATCTTACCTTCATTTAACCCAAGAACAACAACGTATGTTTGAGAACACAACTAACAACGTGGGGTGGGATCCAACCCAACTTAGTATTCCCTGTTATTTGTGATGAATTTGAAACTCTGAAGGGAAGAGATGGTTGGTAATCCATTTCAGAGTAATAAAATATTGCTTTTTAATGAAAATCAAATAGGTACAAAAAACTTTCCTTTTGTGGGAAAAAAATTTTTGTGAACAAAGTAGGAACATGTTTCACAATCGAATTATTCTGAAAGATCATCAGCATTCAGGCAGCCATAGCAAATCACTTTTTTATGCTCACCACATACACATTTACCACATTTTCGCAAAATGAATGGCCTTGCCTGTCCTTCATGACCTGTGAAGGTTAGAAAAAGACTGGATTTGAGGTTACTGGGAAGGAGCAGGTTATAAGAAATATTCGCGCATGCGCACCTTCAAGTAATCAGAGTATGGGTGGGATTCCACTCATACGTTGTTGTTCTTGGGTTAACTTTGATTGTTATTATAAAACTTTTATTATACTAAACTGTGATGTACCATAAGGATCACTGACTGATTATACCAAAGCTAGATTTTATTACATACGTTTTAACATTTTTAGTTATCTTTATTTATAACACAAAATCATATTCCAATTACGGTCGCGAAGCTTATTGTGAAAATTGAGTTTTTTTATTGTTTGGGGGGAGTGTTGGATTTAAAAAAGCTGGAAAAGTCAGTGTCTGTAAAGACGCAGTAGCCCATCAACGCTTCGTGTCAATGACCTGGATTTACGTCTGGAAAGCTTTCGATTCAACCTCTCATAGACTTATCAGCTGTCTGCTGGAAAGCTTGAAGGTGCATCCACACATAGTGAGATGCAGAGAGAGATTGATGCCTCTTTGGAAAACTATATTTACTATCTCTCATCTGGAAATTATCGTGTGACAACAAACAACGATACCTTCCAGATGGGCGTCTTTCAGGGTGATACCATGAGCCCTTTGCTTTTTTGCATCACACTTCTGCCTCTATCTCTCACACTACAAAATTCTTCTGGATAACTCTGTAGCGAATCTAACCAGCGCGATCATAAGGTCACTCATGTATTTTATATGGATGACCGAAATTCATCTGAAGAAAGGAAAGATTGTTGGCGTTCCCAAGGACCCTGAGCTTGTGGATATATGGTAAGTGTTATTAGACATCTTAACACTGCAGACAATATGAATACAGCTTACATCATTGCCAATGGCAGAGATTCTCTCCTTAAAATGGTCAGGAACCACGAGATGATTGATGAAGGAGCGCTTCTTTACAAAGCCGCGGAGCAAGCGGCCGAGACCCTTGGCCTGCATTTTAACATCAGAAGTGAGGAAAGTGCATTACTCCATCTAAATGCTTCACTTCTAAAAGCCGAAGTGAAGAAAGCGAAAGTTCAAAAATTCCATCCAGAGCTACTCGACAAGAAAATGCACGGAAATTTTCACAGAAATATAGAAAAACAGTCCTTGTCGAAGGACAAAACTTTTGCTTTCCTCAGATCATCAGGGCTTAATTCAGGTACAAACGGTTTTATTTTCGCATGCCAGGACGGTTTTATTTCCAACTTAGTATACCGCGACCGCATTTTATGTCAATTAGTTCCCTGCGACAGGTGCAGAGCGTGTCATGCACGCGCTGTGTACCTGGAACACATACTATAGGGGTGTCCCACCCACGCAGGAATGACGTACATGTACTGACACAATGCGGCCCTAACAGTGCTTTATTACCATCTTTGTCGCTCTTACGGTGTGGGCCGCGACTCTGTCCTGCCGAACGCTCCAAGGGAGATAGAGTCAGTTGTCCAAAACGAGAAGTGCCAAATTTTCTGGAACTACGATTTTCGGACAGCAGTCTCCGTTGCACACTCGAGGCCTGGCATTTTTCTCCAAGACTTCGAGAAACGAACTGTATTCGTGATCGAATTCTCGGCCCCGTCCCAATACAACATCACTGCCAAGGAGAAAGAAAAGGAGGAGAGGTATCAAGAATTTAAAAGGGAGCTGCAAAGACTGTACCCAAAATATTCGGTACAAGTAATTGTCCTTGTGATAGGTGTTCTTAGAGGTGCGAATTTATCACTGGTTCGTAACCTTAAAGCCATACCCGCGTGCCAAAAATATGCGAAGGCACTTGCGAAATGGATGCAGAAAGCTGTCATCCTTGGGTCGCTTCGTGTCCTCAAAACACACGAGGGTTTCGCCGGCATGTCGATGTGATTTCATCGTATCCTGTGACCACCCATCTCGCGGTTGTGACGCGTGGCCATGAGTGTGGTTTACCGCGGTCCTACTGGGAGCCGGTCAATCGAAAAGTCTTGAAGTATACTTTCCGAATCCGAATGGCGTTTTTATCGCAAAATCATGGCCGCCAAAACCACGTGACCTGAACTTTTTTTTACTAAATTAATTATAAAACAAGCATCATCAACTCTATTGATGGGGGGGATTTTCGGGGTCATAATCAGCGAACCCAAAAACCCTTGTAGATCAAATTTGATGGAAATCGCTTGATTAAAAAAAATCCGCCATATTGGATCTGCCATCTTGAATTTTATCAATCCGGCCTCAGATTTGTAATCAGCGAGACCAAAAATCTCTGGGTACCAAATTTGGTGAAAATCGATTAATTTGTCAAAAGTCACCACTTGCCACGTGGTTTTGGCCGCCATATTTGATCGACCATTATGTTTCGATAAAAACGCCATTCGGATTTTGAAAGTTTGCTTCAAGACCTTTCGATTGTCCACCTATAGACCTTTATTGGACGAAACGGATTTTGGCTTGTAGGGGGTTATTCATTGAGAAAGAATGACTGTTTCAAATTTACAAAATTCAAGATGGCGGATCCAATATGGCGGATTTGTTGTTGTTGAAATAAGTTAATTTCACCAAATATGGTATACAAGGGTTTTCGGGGTCGCTGACTACGAATACGAGTTTGGATTTGATATTCAAGGAGGAAAATCCAAGATGGCGGTTAATTTTTGTAAATTTAGTCCGTCATCTTGGATCCGACATCTTGAATTGCCAATTCAAGCTCGTATTCATAATCAGCGACCCCGAAAAGCCTTGTATACCAAATTTGGTGGAAATCGCTTGATTTTTTAAAAATTTGTCTGCCATATTGGATCCGCCATCTTGAATTTTGTAGATCTGACCTTGGATGAGAATTTGGTGATGATCAATTTAGTAAAAAAAAAGTGCATTTCACGTGGTTTTGACTGCCATTATTGATCGGCCATGATGTTTCGATAAAAACGCCACTAGGATTTTTGAAGTAGACTTCAGGGCCTTTCGATTGACCACCTATAGACCTTCATTTCGATTCCTCTGGAATACAACTAAAGGGCCTATGACAAAGCCACCGAACGCGTCCTAGGGTTGCGGATAGAGGATCCCTGTACCAAGGGTTTCTGCTGAATATGGTTACAATAATTGATAAGCAGTCGCGGACAATTGTCCAGGGATGGTCCCGAAGAATAAACCCTAAGCGGAGGCGTAACAACCGTGCCGAAATCTGAATGGCACCTGGGTGAGGTGTCTTAAACGGTGACTCTGGGATACCGGGCGGCCTCTCAGAGTATGCAGCCTTATCCTTGCACGCGGGGCTCTACAAGGATGGACAAACCCTTTCACTAGCACACCCAGGTCTTCTGGAATGCCATTAAGTTTTCCTTTCTTCAAATAAACCTTGGCGCATTTCTCTAATTCAAACTCCATTCCAATCTCTTGAGTATATTCTTTGACAATGTCTAGAGCTAGATGTAGTTTCCCTTTATTTTTACCATAGATCTTAAGATCATCCATGTAAAATACATGAGTGACCTTATACTTTCGAATTCCAGGTTTGCCGCAGAGGTACCCTTCGGAATGATGAAGTGCGAGAGATAGTGCCAATAATGTGAGGCAAATGAGGAGCGGACTCATGGTGTAGCCCTGAAACACACTTCTCTGAAAGGTGACATCCTGCTACGCCTTTCTTTGAGCCACGCTGTTCGAACATCTCTCGCCACACAGGTCCAATTGTCCGAACAATCCTATCATTTAGGATAGCTATGAAGATTTTATACAGTGTGTTCAGACAAATTACTGGCCTGTAATTTTTAGTGACAGCTAAGTTGCCAGTCTTCGGCAGGAGCACTGTGCGTCCTTCCATCAACCACTCCGGAATAGGCTCTTCCGACTTTAGGTATGAGGTGAAAATGCGGACCAAAAGCTGGTGGGTTGAAGGAAACTTCTTCCATCAGAAGGCCTTGATGCCATCTGGTCCCGGAGCGAAATAGTTCTTTATGCCTCTTCATACTTTTTTCACCTCCACACTAGTGATAGGTCGGCATTCCTCCTCAGGTGTTATGAGAGCACTGCACAGCTCCTGGAAGCTATTTATATTCTTTAAGTTTTCTTTCAGTGGATGCTGGACTCCGTAGACTTTTTTCCAAAATGCCTCGACCTTCTCTGGTGTGGGCGGGTGGACGACAGTAACTGGAGGGTCTTGGAACAGTCGAGATTGGTCAGACAAAAACGGTTGATTTTCGCTGACCCACCTCTCCCTGCACTCTTAGACTTCTCCTAGCGTTAGATAGCACCCGTATTCTGTCAACAATATGCTGCCTAATGCTCAGTAGCTTTAACTTGTTGCGTGTGTGATTACGGATCAGCAGTTCGAGCGCAAACTGTCGAACCTTGAATGCGTGACGCGTACTACCTTGCCCAGGCTATCTTTGTGCTGGGTTGATGCATTCGTCTTTTGGTCTTATGATCAACCGTTGGTTTTTTTACGGTTTGCATCTGCCAAAGCTCTCGCCGCATTATACACACTGCCATTGATAGTCCAGAGGTCCGATTCTTCGGCAAAATCACCACGAAGCTCGTCATCCATTTCAGCCAGATCTAGGGGCTTGAGAGAAACCTGAGTGGTGATGTTTCTCCGGGTCCTGAAGCATCGCTCTTCCTCTATTGGATGCCTGCTCGAGGTTGGTCCAGTGTCGCCTCTCTGTCTCTGTTGCCGGCTTGTTCTGGCTGCGGATGAGTAGGCGCTTCGCTTATATAACCCCTTTTCCCGAGTTTCTCGGCACGGTATCGCAGAAGTTTATGCGAAAAATGCGAGAGCTCTGGGTGTGTCTCGCACCACAGAGTATGCAGTTGCGCCATGTAAACTTTTCGTTCAGAGGCCATACTGGTATCATAGCACTCCAGCAGGTCGTCCCTGAATCGATCCGTCCACTTAAAAGTAATGAGATTCTGCCGGTCCATCGCATTGACTCTGTCTCGATTGGCTCCCCCAACTGTAGGGTAGTCGGCATTGTTATCCGACTCATTGTCGGGAGCCCTGCGCGTTCGATTATTTTGAACCGCACTTACTGTGTTATCATTGCAACACATTGTAGCACCCAGGTGCCATTCAGCTTTCGGCACGGATGTTGCAGAGTTTGCGTCTTCGAGGTTTGCATGTACGCAGTTTGTAGCTCTGTTCTTAACCTAAAAATACAAAACTGCACTCGCATCACAAAACTGCGCATAAGGAGACATTAAATGGCACCCTATCTTCATTTGTTCTCAAGATAAAGTATTTGTAAATAAATCCCCATAAAATGTAAATTATTGAATATCTCAAAATTGTCAGTCGAAGACTTGCAGAGAATGTTGACCAGACTATGAAAAACATGGGCCTCAAAATTAACGTGATTAAAACAAAAATTATCTTCTAGTGGAATATTTATTAACATTTGTTCATTAATTTTTTATTATTTAAACAAATGGAATTTATTGAAAAAATTTTTTCCGAACATATGTTGTTTTTTTTAAATAAAAATTATCACTGTTGGTCTAGTGGAATATTTATCAATACTGCTAAATTATTTTTTAATTATGTAAACAAATTTCAGTTGTTAAAAAATGTAATGTGTCATTTGAAAGAACCGATGAGGGCAGACACGGTATTTTTTTGCACTACCTTAAGTGACATCTGTGTCACTGTGTCTGGCGTCTGTTTATATCAGCCAACTATTTTCGGTTTGTCGCATTTTACCCTGGATAATTTTGTTGAGCAAAGAGTTTGTTTGAAATTGTGTGTTGCAAACGAAATTTCTTGTACCGAATCGTTGAAAATGTTGCAGAAAACCTTTGGGGACTCTGCTTTATCGAAAACCAGAGATTATGAGTGGTATAAAGACTTTAAAGGTGTTCGTACAGTGGTCGCTGTTTTTCCTCGTTCTTGACGCCTGTCAACGGCAAATACCAAAGACAACGTCGAAAAAGTGAAAAAATTGTGATTGAAAATCGTCATATTAGCCTGAGAGACTTAGCTAGTGAACTTAACATTGCATGTGCAACGGTTCAGCCCATTGTAGTCGATACTTTGGGCATGAGACGCGTCGCATCTACGCTCGTTCCAAAAGCACTCGGCGCACCGAGCTCAGATTGTGCTGGGTTATCTGACAAAATACAAAGTAAATACCCTCGAACAACCACCGAATTTGCCAGATATGTCGCCCTGTGACTTTTTCCTCTTCCCAAATCTCAAATTACCTCTTCGGAGAACCAGATTCGAGTCTTTGGAAGCGATAAAAGAGAATGCATATGTGTGTCGCTTCAGACGGCTGTTATTTTGAAGGAGATAAAATAAATTTACCTGGAAATTAAGCCAAATTTGTTTTTACTACAAATTCCCGGTACTTTTTTTGCATCAACTAGTGTATCCTCTACACCAGCGTTTCAGAAACTATTACCGCAGGTAGGGTACCCTACCCCGGATAGGGGGATGCCACCCCGGGCCCGGTAGCTCGGCAGGCTCCGAGGCAAGCTCCCCGCTGCGAGCAGAAGGCTACTTTCGTATACCTACCACGAATAACCCTTTCATTGTTATGAGATTACAATAACTGAAATTATAAAGATATGAGTCAATTAAATTTTAATTATCTGAATAAATTTCGTGACATAATTTTAAAAGAATGAAAAAAAAGTTCTTGAAAATCTGTTAATATCTGCACTAATAAAGGAAACATTTATAAATCTTGTGATTATATAAATGAGACCTCTCAGTGTAATAAAAGTGCGATAACTCTTGAAGTTATTATCCAATTTTCTTCTATCTTTTTTCAACGTTTTTGTCATAATCTAACAAATCTAATGCAGATTATTTAAGTTCAATTCATTAATATTTTACCAAATTTTCATTTTCCTCAACCGGCTCTGATTCTCTAAGAATGGGAAGGTCGCGCGAAGAAAGCAACCACGCCCGAACAACAGGCATCCAGTGTCTCTCTTGGGTTCCAGTATTGTGAAAAAATTTTAGGGTGGCGACCCTGCCGCTCCCAAAAAAGTGCGAAAAAAATTTGGGAAACGCTGCTCTACACCACATTCTTTGAGGATTATCTCATTACTCAACGTATGTTAAGCTAGCACAACACTACTAAGGTATAGAGATGTAACGTATTTCATAGTTTAGGGCTCATTTGGGCCTATTCGCAAATTTAGGGATCTATTATTTGTTGTAAAAAATAGTGTTTGCGCTAGCTTAACGTTAAGCTGGCCGAACATTACTGTAAAACGTACTAAAAATGATTTTACAAAAAATTCACCTCACACAATAATTTACGGCTCTAGGAATATAATAATGAAAATTAAAAAAAAGGATTAAACAATTTTTGTTTAAACAATCCTACTAAAAATGAATTAAACATATTTATTTTCTTACTCTGCGTTAAGGCTCATTTGGGGCTCCCTGAATATATTTCAACATCAACAAAATTGTTTAAACTATTATTGTTCAAACAAATTTACCAACAAAATATCTTTTTTTTTCATTTCCCTTGCATAATTTCAGGCTCATTTAAGGCTTCTGAAATATTGTCGACCAAAAGTCGTGCGATTTTTCCCTTGCCCTTTATTTTTTTTTTTATATATAGTGTTGTGCCACTTAAACGTTATACCAAATATGTGAAGAAGATAATAAAACCCATTCTTTCCACTCGCATAATTTAGGACTCATAAAGGACTAATTTGGGCCCGCAGTCCTAAATTTAGGGCTCTAATATAGATTTTTTGTTAATAGTGTTTGCGCTAGCTTAACGTTAAGCTGGCCGAACATTGCTGTAAAACGTGCTAAAAATGATTTTACAGAAAATTCACCACATACAATAATTTAGGGCTCATTTAGGGCTCTGGAAATATAATAATTAAATTTATATCAAAAATGTTTAAACAATTTTTGTTGAAACGATCCCACTAAAAATTAATCAAACCTATTTATTTTCTTATCCTACTTTCAGGCTCATGTAGGGCTCCCTGAATATGATACTTGAACATTAAAAAAATCGTTTAAAGAATTATTGTTTAAACAAATTTAATGACAAAATTTCTTTTTTTCCATTTCCCTTGCATAATTTTAGGCTCATTTAAGGTTCCTGAAATATCGTCGACCGAAAGTCGAGAGATTTTTCCTCTGCCCTTTTTTTGTGATATATGGTGTTGTGCCACCATAACGTGATCAAAAATACGTAAAGAAAATCATAAACCCCATTCTTTTCACTCGCATAATTTAGGGCTCATTGAGGACTAATGTGACCCCGTAGTTCCAAATTTAGGGCTTTATTATTTTTTTAAAGAAATGTTGTTTGCGCTACCTTAACGTTAAGTTGGCTGGACAGTGCAGTAAAACGTACTAAAAATGATTTTTCACAAAATTCAACTTATACAAGAATTTAGGGCTCATTTAGGGTTCTAGGAATATATTATTTCAGGAAAGTATAGGAAAATAGCATTTTTCTGTGAAATTCATGCTAAAGACGGTATTTCAGGAGCCCTTAATGAGTCTGAAATTGTGCAAGGGAAATAAATTTACAAAAAGAACTTGTTGGTAAATTTGTTTAAGCAATAATTGTTCAGACGATTTTGTTTAAAGTTCGAATATCATATTTGGGGAGCCCTAAATGATCCTTAACATAGCTTAAGAAAATAAACTTGTTTAATTAGTTTTCAGTAGGATTGTTTAAACATTCTTTTTTTTTTAATTTTTATTATCATATCCCTAGAGCCCTAGTTAGTTAGTTAGTTTTAATGTGGGCGGGGGGCCCCGTGCAGTGCCCCCCTGGCGCTCAAGCTATGAAGCCTATTGTGCCAACCCCGTGTTTATTCTCAAGGCAGTACTCCGAATCCGGCCAATCTTTGCCGAGTGTTTTTTGGATCTCGGTACGTTTCGTTGTTACCAACGTTCTGAAATTATACCTCTCAGGTGCCAGGCATACTTATCGCACAGTAAATGGCGTCCTACTTGTTTGTGGCCAAGTGGCCCCCACCCACTCTGCCATTCGGCAGCCTCCCTAGAAGGCTAGGGTGGACGGAGCGATCCCTCTGAGGTCATCAGTTAGATGCACAGATTCGAAGCACTGTCCTGGTGTGTTATGTAAATGTGTGTCTGTATGTGTGTTCATTACTCGAAATTGGCCAGCGACCGCCGAGCAAGAGGCCCCCGTAGGTGCCTCAAGCACAGGAGTCCCCCGTAGGAGCCTCGAGTGCAAGAGTCCCCCGTACGAGCCTCAAGCGCAAAGAAATCGCTGACTCATTTTCGAGTCTTCTCAAAATCGGCTTCGACCCCCAAGGTTAGGCCCTCGTCAGAGCCCATTTATCCTTGGTAAGGTATCAGCTTCTTCTGAGGGGACCTACAGTTTAAGGTGGGTTCCGAACCACCGAAGCCCCGGTAGAAGTACATAGAAAAATTTCCATTGGTACCCGACTCAGGGATCGAACCCCAGACCTCCTGCATGGAAGTCTGACGCGCTATCGTCTGAGCCACCGAGGCTTCATC
>CAKNWT010283159.1:0-10634 GCA_932066315.1 Andricus coriarius | reverse complement strand
AATCTGCTTGGGGCCCAGTCTGGCCCCAATTAACTTTTCCACATGGGAATTTTCAACCAAATAGTTGAATTTCTGAACTCAATTGACCAAAATGAAATAAATTTGTATTTAAAAAAACATTCATTTTGAATAGAAAAGCGAATCTTCTACAAAAAAAGTTGAATTTTTTACCAAATTGTTATTTAATTAAAATTAAATTTTATAATATATATTTTAAATAAAAAATTAAAAGTTGACCTACATTGTTAATTCATTCTTAGGTTGTCTCACCGAAAACCTACAGAGAATTAATAGTTAAATTTTTAGTTCAAAGAATTACTTTTAAACTCAAAAAAAAAAATTCTTAACAATTTACATCAATTTTTAATCAAACACTTGAATTTTAAAGAAAGACAATTAATTTTATAGAAAAAAGAGGAATTTTCAACAAAATAGTTGAATAAACCAAAACAGATTAATTTTTAAACAAAGAATTGCATTTCTAACAAAAAAAATATTATTTTCTGTAAAAAAATACGAATTTTTAACGAAATGCATACATTTTTACCCAAATCGTTGAATTTTCAACCAAGAAAATCAATTCTCTATCAGAAAAAGATGAATTTTTAAGCAACTATGATAGGATCACGCTCATAGGGTACTTTCTTACTGAAAGTGCAAAATATCAGGATAATTTCATAATACTCCAAAATAATTCAAAATAATTCGAACCAATGGAAAATATAATAATTTAATAAATCGAAAAAATTCAATTGATTTTAGCAAAAAAAAAAAGGAAAAATCTATTGAAATTGTTTAAATCTCTTAAAAATGTCTTGGACTCTTGTGAAATACCCTACGAAATTTTAAAGTCTTTGGAATCCATTATTAATATAAAATTCTTGAAGCCAATCAAAACTTTCTCTGTGATCTTTTAAAATAACCTAAAATATTTAAATCCTTTAAAAACCCTTATAATTTCTTGAAGCTCTTGAAAATGCCAAGAAATTTAAAACAATAGCTTCTAATATTTCAAATAATTTTATCAGTTTATCAATTGATTATCATGATGAATGAAATAAAAACTTTTAAAAAGTCAAAAAAATACATTAAAATAAGTAAATTTAGAGGAATTTAAGTGAATTAAACATCTCTTCAAATCCTTAAAACCCTACGAAACAACTCATTTCTATTGAATAAATTCTTTAAAGTCGACTAAAATGTAATGAAATCCCGTGAAATTCTATGAAATTTGATATTTCCTGAAATCCTGAAAAATTGATTGAAATACCTTGAGATTTTCAAAAACCCTTACAATCAATTAAATCTATAGAAACCTTATAGAATCCCGTAAAGTCCTTTAAAATATCTTAAAACCTTATCGGTCCTGTAAAAAGATCAATGAAAAGTTCCCTGGAATCTTTTAAGACTCCCAAAAATACTTAAAAGTGAAAGCTCTTGGAATGCCTTAGAAGTTTTAAAAATACCGTAGAATCTTGAAAATCCCTTCAAATGATTTAAATCTATTAAAAATGTCTCGGAGTCGCAGTCGCGACTCACTTTTTTTCCAAATGATCCTGAAATAAAAATGACATGTTATTCAAGAAGCAAATTCCAATTATCAGATTCTTATAACAACAAAAATATACTTAACTATAGCAATTCCAAGTTGATTTCTTGATGACAAAGATTTTAAACGTCGAAAAGCACGCTTGTGGGTTGCACATTTTCATTATTATCAATATAAATCAACTTTCCGCTATAACCTCACAGCTTCCGACTTTTCTTACATTTTCGACTTCTTTTCTAGATCGAATTATGCACTTTTTAAAAATATTAATCGCATTAAATCACAGCTCTAGACGTCTAGACTCTGACAACGAGCACGCGAAAGTTTGTTTTGTTTTGTGAAAACTGTCAATGACCATAACCTCACAAACAAAACAAGATACTTTTCATCGTGAAAATATACGAGATCGGCTCTGAATGAAGTAATTAAATTCTTATTTCATACCTCCGCAGCATTTAAGAAATTTAATTATCCTCTTATTGGTTTTTTTCAATTTGTTTAACAATAAACAACATCAAATGCGGGAATTCAAATTTCGTTTGCAACTTGGTCCACCGTATCACTGCACCTATGTCAATTCATCATGGCGGTCGACCAATTAAATGCGAGAATTCAAAAATGGCTCTTGCGCAAATATCTTTTTCCAAACTCGGGTGCATTACAGGTTGCATTTGGGGCTATTTCTTATACACGGAACAACCCTATGACTACCAAAATCTTGATATATATATATATATATATATATATATATATATATATATATATTGTTGGAAGTATCCTGTCTGTGCCCGTGGTTTTGAAGTGATCAATCTGATTGTATTACTTGAGACGTGCACAGTTTAGAGTCTCCTTTCTATGCACGTGCACAGTAGGGAGTATTCTATTTGTACATGTGGACTTGTGAGTTGAAATTCTGATCGTATTATTGGAGGCGTCCACAGTTGAGAGGGTATCAAGTGCACGTGGACTTGAAAGTGAAAAATCTTATCGTATTATTTGAGAAGTGCTCAGTTGGGAGTATCCTATCAGTGCTCGTGGACTTTTAAGTAATAAGTCTGATTGAATTAATTGAGAAGTACACAGTTGGGAGGGTACCTCCTCTGCATTTGGACTTGTTAACTGAAAATCTGATCGTGCTAATTGATACGTGCACAATTGGGAGTTTACAATCTGTCCTCGTGGACTAGTAAGTAAAAAATCTGATCGCATTATTTGCGACGTACATAGTTTGGAGTGTATCATCTGTGCACGTGGACTAGTCAGTTGAAAAACTGATCGTATTTATTGAAGCGTGCAGAGTTTCGAGTTTTCCATTTGTGCACGTGCACAGATGGGACACTCCCAACTGTGCACGACGTGATTTAGACGTGCACAGATAGGTCGGTACACAGTTTTACCAGTGGCCCACAACGTGCACATTCAGGCTCACGCAGAGTTTCACCGCGCACAGTTGTACCCCTCCCGTTGTATAAACCGCGTAGTTTTTGTTTTAGGCTAAAAAAAATACATTGAGAAAAAAAACAAAATACATTTTTAGAAAAAAGACACAAGATACAATAAAATTTTAATGATTGACATTGTTCGCCTACGTTATATGTATAATGTTTTTAGAACCACTTTACGCTTGGATGCATATTTTTTGTCTTGATCATGAAAAATAACATTGAAAACAAACAAATTACTGTTTTGAAAAAACGAAAAATGATAACAAAATAATAACAAAATTTTTTGCCCAAATTATATCAAAAAATTTTATTTCGACCAATTTTGATAGTATGCGCACTTTTTTAAATTATACAAACAATACAATGAAAATATGTCTGTTTCAATATCAATATATGCATATTATGAATTGTAATAATATGTGGGCGTCCGCATGAAAATGGCCCATATGGCTGGTATGAATATACGCATAGGGCATATATCCGGATAAATTCCGTGCATTTTAGGCTACAACGAACCCTCCAAGTTGAAAAGCGAGTCACCGGGGCATTTTTGAAGTAGGAACTTCGAAAAACTGTTTATCGAGAAAAACAAATCTAAACTTGGCGATACTTTTCTGTATCTCCCTCTAGACTATCTATTGTGCCGAACAGAAGAGAATATAAACTCAACCACCTTTTATACATGGACGACCTTAAACTCTTTGCTTCCTCGAAAGATGATCTTAAACCTTACTTGCCACTGTGGGGTGGATTACACCCCAGGCTTTTTTTTCTTAATTTTAAGTACCTAAACGTGAAGGAAATGGCTTTACATAAATATTTGTCAATAATTCCAGACTGCCAGTACCTATTCAGAGCATTGGCATAGCGCTGCACTAGTTTACGTGTCTGTGGTAACTGTTCAAAATTGCGTGGGGTGTAAAACACCCCAGTGTGGCAAGCGTGTTACTCCGCTAAAAAAATTAAGAAATTTGAAATAGTCACCAAATCACGTTTATAGAACCCCAGATTAAAGCAAGTGTTAATGTTCAATTCGAAAATGTGCAGAGAGTTGTATTCGAAACTCAACTTCGATGTGAAATCTGCACAAGAAAAGAAGATAGGAAAAGCAAATCAGGCTGTATATCCTGTCACCGTGCAGTATGACAACTGCACAGCGACCTATGTGCAAGGACTGTGTTGATGTTAAAATTAAAAATAATGCTTCAAATTGATTAGCTTTTCTTCCGAATAATTTTTTTCAACAGTCTTAGTAAAAATAATGTAATATTTTTTTTTTCATAAATAAAATATAATTTTTTTAGAAAAATGCATAACCAATTTTTACGTAAAATTTCGTCCTTCATTCCTCAGAATAAATAATTTTTTTGAAAGATCCTGTGAACCAATCTTTATTTTCTTATAGTGACACATCAGTAGAAGACTCAGCTGACATTTTAGCCCTTAATATTGAAAAATAAAAAAAATATGAATTTTTTCGTAAAAATGTTCATTTTTTTCTGCTTCTGCACATTTTTGAGTGTACTTAAATTTAATTATTGGCTATACAACTTATATTGTATTTTAAAGTAAGGTTTTGAGAAGTCCCATACCAATTTTCAAAGAAAAATATCCAATAGTTTATATTTTAATACAGTTTATATGGCTGGGGTGGCCGACACCACAGTGTGGCAAACGTGTTACTCCGCGGAGGTGTGGCAAGCAAGGGTTAATATCCTTGTGGAGGCGGTGAATACGTACCCTGAAGCGATTGGCATGAGCTTCTGACTGGACAAGTGTGCCTGCGTCCACCTACACTAAGGATGACTAGAAACTATACCATCGCGTGACGATCAGGATGTTCAACTCATAGACGGAAATACCATTCAACATCTTGGTATTGGAGAAACATATACATATCTTAGAATACCGCAAGCGGAAACCCAAAATGTGTGTTAAAAACGGCCCTTGTAAAAAGGTATCGCCAAATTCTCAGAAAAATTTGGGCTTCCGAAATATTTGGAAAGAATAAGATCCAGGCGACCAATATTATGGCCGTTCCTATACTAAGCTTGGACCCTGTTGAGTCCTAAGTAGTGCAGATTCTCTGACGCGACTCGTACATCAACATGAAGTCGTCAATGTTGCGGCGTTTCCTTACCGTGCCACAGATAGGGCCGCTTAGGAGCTTGGCTTACCATTTGATTCCAGCGATACTACACATGGTCTAGCATCACCAACACCTTCGGTGCTCAAAATTCATGTACAGGAAGCAGTACATACGCTGCTACGAAGAGAACGTGCTGGCAAGCCCCTACATGATACATTCTACGGCATCATACGAAGAGAAGAGCTCTCGATAGGTCTGTCCAACATGTTTCTCAAGTTTACCGCGAGCGCATAATGAATATACCTGTAGGCGATACTAACTGCCGAGCGTGTAAGCAAGAGCCAGAAACATTTGGACATGTTCTCAGTGAGTGCTCAAAGTATGCACCTTACGGGTATATAGAGAGACACAATGCGGCTCTAAAATTGTTATATTACCATCTTAGGCACTTCTATGGTGTTGATCTGTTGCCCGTCTTGCCATACGCCCAGGGGGAACTCGAGTCCGTTGTGGAGAATGATCAGTGTAAGATCTACTGGAATTTCTCAGTTTCCACCACTCAACGTATCAGTGCTACGAAGCCTGATATTGTCCTCCAAGATCTGAAGACCAAGATCATTTACGTGATTGAATTCTCGGCACCAGTCGATGGTAATATCACGGCAAAGGAGGAAGAAAAACGGGCGAAATATCAAGCACTTCTTTTCGAGGCGGGCGGGCTGTACCAAGGCTACAAAGTGCATCTTGTAGTTTTCATAATCGGCTGTCTTGGAGGTATGAAAGCTTCATTTTTTAGCCAACTGAACAAGATTCCGGCTTGCCAGCGTCAGGCTCATTCCATCGCGAACCCGATGCAAAAGGCTGTACTTCTGGGATCACTTCATCTGGTCCGTCAACACTGTTCCTCATAACATTCTACAAAGATTGATAGCTTCAAAAAGTATCCAGAGGTGAAACATTCAACTCCAACTGTTCCGTCTGCTGCGTAAGGTCATCCGCGGCTAGAGACCTGACTCTAAGGAACAGTGTTGAACGATGTTGTCTCGCGTAAATTTCCCGCTCTTGCTTACCTTCTAGGACAGAAGGAGCAGAAGTGGATGACGTACACGTTCAAATTGAGTCGGGATTGGATGCTTTAAGGAACCATGATCGTAGCTTCCGGATCCTACAACTTCTCACATAGGTATATGGTGTCTCAGACCACCCGTCCACCCCTTTTAAAATCTAAAATACCTGATAAAAGTAAAAGTTCAGTACCTCCTAATAGTAAGTGGGCTGTCCCCGATCGATTAGAGGTATTCTCAACTTCCGACTCCCATCGGAAGTGGCCATTTATTTTCCATTAAGAGTGTCATTCTTTTATGATCATGTTAAGTCTTTATTATGTATCGTATTCCTCGTGATATTAATACTGCAAATAATACTAATAATACTAATAGTAATAATAATGGAGATATCTTTGAAGTAAATGCTTGCAGAAAATTGTTGATGAATTACTTGATAAAGAAATATAGACAAATGTTGGTGTATCAGCTATTGTTCCATTTATATCTGCTTTCAATGCTATGAACAAAATAGTTGATTTTTGTTTTTCCTTAAAAGTAAAAGGCCCCATTGAGAACATTAATAAATTGGTTTGTTAATTGAAAAATGCCTTGTCTAGACTGTCAAAAATTTCTTGGGGAATTTTCCCCAAAATTGTGTTGACGCTAATTTCCACACATTTTGTGGACTTTTCTCCAAAGTTTAGTAGGGAAAATTCCCCAAAATTTGATGAGAAATACTCTTTATGTTATTCTGTAATAATTTATAATTTTGGGAATTTCCAGAAATTTATGTGGCCGAAATTCCCCAAAAATTGTGCAATACTAATCAAAAAAGCAATGAAGGAACCGCCTTGTTGATCATCATGTTCTTAATCACGGTTGCCTCTGCGCCAGGTAGGTATGCTTTGCTTCGCGTCGAATGCTTTCTTAAACACTCGACGCGTCATTTCTGTTTCGAGAGAGGTGACACGTCGCGCCCTGGCGATGTTATCATGAACTACCAGCTCAGGGAGGCAAGAAAACATATCGTGGTGCATAGTATACTACACTTAACTGATTAATGAAAAACTTTTTTTGTAGATTTTGATTATCATTTTTAGACAAATTTTATTTTTCATACAAAATCATCAACTTAATAATTATTCATTAAAAATGGAAAGAAATGTATACAAATTTGAAGTTTTCTATGCCGAACTGTTAAAAAATCTACAATTTTCTATAATCTTCTATGAAAACGACGGACAGAAATCTTTGAGATGACTATAACATTAATAAATATTTTTTCCAAAAAATGTGTAAAATTATTCAAAATATTGTGCTAGTTTAACAATATTTTAAAGAAAGATATCTTCCTGAACATACGGTAATACGTTAAGAGTTTTTAGAAAATTTCCCTAATCTACGTGGAAATCAAAAATTATTTTTGGAACGATTCCCTACATTCAGCAGGAATCATTCAATTCCCAAAATTGAAGGGAATATTTCCAAACATTAGTATAAATTACCATAAGTTTCGGGAAACTTCCTCAAAAATTGTAGGTATTATCTAATTTCCTAAATTTTAGGGAATTTTCCCCAATTTTTTAATGAATTATAAGAACTTTTAGGGAACTTTCCACAAATCTTAGCGAAAATGATATTCCCCAACGAAAATTTGGATTTTCCCCAACGAAAATGTGAATTTTCTCCACTAAAAAGTGGGGAGAATTCGCGACATTTTTTACAGCGTACAATTATTGGAAAATTCAGAAGGTTTTGGCAAGTGGTCAGAGCAAGCTGGCGAGTCCGTACATCGAGAATTTGTATCCTTTTGGGAAAGAAACATAAAATCAATTTAATACACGATCATTCTTATCCTCAAAGATTAAAAGCTGCAAATGTTCAATTTTCGTCATTTCACGTTTAAGAGAAAGTATTGTGTAAAATATATGCAAACTACACGCTGCATGTCATGTCAATTCAATTACGTTTTGTGTTTATGAATAGATGAAAATTGTTGTATTTTATATAATTTTATATTGTGTTAGTTAAATCTGCTGTTAATAAACATATTTATCTAGAAAATTTTGTCTTTACTTTTTGTAAATCAAAATATTGGAAACATATTTTTTCATTTTATCATTATATATTTAATTGCTTTTAGTATAACTTTTTTCTTATTAAATGTATTTTATATATTTAAAACTCAGTCTAACTAAATGCTGGTTATTTTGTAGTATCAATATACTAAGGAATACAATAAATAATGAAAATTTAATCCGATTATAAAAGCATGACGTTCTTAATGAAAAATAAGCAATTGGAAATTAAAAAATCATTTTTTAAGGCCATGTGACGAGTGGGTCACGTGACCGGCTTCCTATCTTACTGGCACTTTTTTTTATTTGTAAACTTATTTTCACACGAATAGCCACATCGAGTTGAAAATTTGGGATAATAAATAAGAAGCACTAAGAAACGCGGCTCTGGTCCTATTAACTCCTCATCGCGAAAAATTTGATGGAAAACACCAACGAACTGGAATAGAAGAGGACATGATTAATAAACACCAACACTGGACCAAGATTGCAAGACGTGCAACTATTTAGTATTTGAGTGTGGAAGGGAGCAGGTACAGAAAAAAGGTCCATTAGCTTGTGTACTGAGCAAAAAAATGTTTCGCTCCTAATGAAAACTAAATCCAAGATACTTTTAAATGATCAGGAGTGGACTGCAATATAGTTCTAAAGGTTTCAGTTTGAAATCTAAGTAAAAGTAACTTTTTATGTATTTCTTATTTGATCTTCCATGCAATCCGAAATTTCTCACTAATGCCAAATTATATTCTAGGTTTGTTTAAAGCACAATTCAATATTATTATTGAATTATAGTACTTAATATTAATATTCAGTGATATACCATTAATGATATTCAGAAATGTAACTAAAATTACGCACATGTTAAATATTTACTTACACTAATGATACAAACAAATAAATGAAAGGAATTAACTTTAGAAAATCTTTTTCTTTTATTTCCGGAAACACGTGGTTAATCACGATTTGTAGCTTTTTAGATGAACACTATTTATTTTCAAATTATGCTGGTGTTGCGCCCACCCGAAGACGTAAACATCTACGTCATTATTCAATTTCACTTTCTCCAGCGTTTTCGCTTTCATCAGCCTATATAAACTACAGTAAAGGCTCAGTGCGGCAGTCTGTTTGTACGATAGTACGAATTATAAGATCTCTCTGTAAAACTTGAATAATGTACCGCAATTCCAATCTGTTGGAATTGCTCTTTTCTAAAAAGTCTCTACGGAAATCTAATAGAAAGCTGACGATTTGACATCTGGAAGACCACTGAAAAATAAAAGGCAAGTTTTGAATAAGAATCTTAAAAGACACCGGACTTTGCTAAGGCGAAGCCCGTTAATAAAAGAAAAGTACTATTCATTGTTATACCTAGTGCCTGGACCAAGTAGGGTACTATAACGTAAAACAATTGAATACGAAACTCTAAAAGGAATTAACAGAAAGAATGCGCGACATACTGCGGTAAAAACACTACGAGGCCCGAAATCAGTCGGAAGGCACAACTGTGCAAAAAACAAGAAACATAGCAACAGCAACAGTAAGCAGCAGCAGTAAAAGACACGTCACTCACCGGATTCAAGCACGAGCCAAGGATCATCGGAAATACTAAGCACTTCGAATGTAAGACAGCAATCGAGCGAACCGCTGTAAGTTATACGAAGAGAAAGTGATATAAGCAAGATAATATAAGCGAATCTCAATAAGTATATATCTTCTTTTCTGGCTGCGGAAGCAGACTAATGAAAAGTATCTATCAAAATGCTCATTAGGTGAGGTAAAGTTTTGAGAGTCGGGTAAGAATTGCTCATTTTGCCCAAAGTATTTTCTTCCCTTAAGAAATAAAATCACTGCAGTAGTATCTCAGTATTTTTGTAGAACGATACTTGCGAATACTATTGTAATATATACACTATAAATATTGTAAAAATACGAAATAATTTAGGAGTTAAAATGGTAAGATTTACACAGTATCGCGTTTTTTTTCGATTATACAACCGAAACTTACGATCCACTTGACGAATTATTTATTCCTGTCAAAACCGCTTCAATTATGTCACGAGCCCAATCACCTTTCACTTAAACTGAAAATCAAACCCAAATCCTTGTACGTATGGATACTCAATACAATGTTGTTGTAACCACACCGTTAATGCACTTACTGCAAAATGTATCAATTTTAATGAAAAAGGATCAGAACAGAACACAGGAAATCGCTAAATTAGCACAAAAAATAGGACGACCGGGAATTGTAGAGACAGATACCCTAGCGGACCGAATGAACGGAACGGATACGCTACAGCGTATCCCTATAGTATCCACATCGTATCCTCTCCGTATCATGCAAGAAAAACTCATTAAAAAGGGAAGATGAACATTTAACTTGTTGGAATTCGGATTCTAAGTGAAATTTTGCGTTAGAAGGTCACG
>CAKNWT010283157.1:0-10164 GCA_932066315.1 Andricus coriarius | reverse complement strand
ACTTCATTTTCAAAATTCCCTGACTTTCCCCTCATTTTTTTCTAGCCATTTTTTCACTTTCCCTCGATACTAATATTTAAAGACCAGCATTATAATCATGTAACATTTTTAAACAACAATGCTCAAAATTCTCTCAAAACAGAGGAAATATGGTGATTTTTCACGAAAAAAGGGTAATAATAGGAGAATAAATTATTTTAAATAAAATTAATGTAGATATCAAAACGCGTTAAATTTCTTAGATTTCAAATTGAAATATATTGCATTTTCAACAAAATAATGGAATGTTCAACAAAAGAGTTAAGTTTTCAAGCTAAAAAGTAAAACTTTTTCGAAAATTGTTGACTTTAAAGTTCAAAAGGAAGAATTTTCAATCTAAAAAGACCAATTTTGTACACAACGGTTGAATTTTTAACCCAAAAATTTAAATTTTTCAACAAATAGTTGATTTTACAACCCCAAAACAGAAGTTTTCAAAAAACAGATGATTTCAATAAAAAAAGTATATTTTCAGCCAAATAATGGAATTTTCTATCAAAAGTTGAATTTTGAAAGAAATATACCAATTTTCAAGCCAAAAAGACCATTTTTTTAGAATACAGTTAAATTTTCAGCAAAAAAGTGGAATTTTCAACCAAAAAAAATTTTCTACTAAAAAGATGAATTTTCAATCCAAACAAATTTAAATTGTACACATTTTCACATTTAAATTTTGCAATTTCTGGGATGATTACGATTTTAATTTAACAAGTATTCTGAATGACTGAAATCTAAGTGGGTTTTTACTCCTAGGCGTTAAAAATTTTCCATATTTCAGACAATTAAGTAAAAACATTCAAATTACAAAAAACTTCAATAGATGATTATTACGGCCGATACAATAATTCTTCATAATAATTTAGGTATTTTAAAATTTCACAATTCTAAATACTGTATTTTTTGAATTTCGGTTTGATTATTATAAAATACTTCAAGTCGATAAATGGTTATTAATGCTTTAAAATTAAAAATTGTTCAAATAAATACAAATATTTAATTTGAGATTGCATAAAATATATGCAGATTTAGAAAGTTTAAATTAGAAACTTTCAAACTAGTTGATTTGATATAATTACTTTACAACTGAAATTATTCAATTGGGAAAGTTTTAAAGTGAAAAATTTGGAAATTTATAAGATTATGTGCTTGAACATTTTGTCCAAATTGTATGTAATGTTCAATTTCTTATATAAATTCTTGACTTTATCAGGCGGTTTAATTGTTCAACTTAAAATTGTGCTACTTGAATATTTACAATTTTAAACTGTTCAATTTTAAGCAAATTATACGATTTTAATTTTAAATTGATCCACTCGTATTCTTAATTTGGATTCTAAAATATTTGATAATTTCTTCCAAACAGTTTGCCGATTGAGATCATAAACATTACTCACTCAATTAGTTGCTTAATTATTTTGAGTAATAATCAATCTTGGACACTCACCTGAAACAGAAAAAACATAATATGTAAGTCCAATTGTTATTGTTGATATCTGAATTTTATAAACAGCGCTCAGTTGATACAAGATTTTTCCATTCGGACTTTCGGAGATTTCAAGATTCAATTCTCCAATAAGGAAATCTTTTGATTTAAAATAAGAACTTTACATTATATATCAAACCCTTCTGTCATCAATACGTATTTTTCAAAACAAAACCAAAATATTATTAATAGTAATCATTTTATAAATTTGATACTTGACCTAATTTAATTTACAAATTCACACTTCCAGCCCATTCATGCATTTTAACTCACAGAACTTTCAAAGCAGAATATCCAATGCATTCAAATTGGAAACGCTTTCAACTTTCAACTTTCGACAACCGGAAGTTCAAACCTTTTGAAACCGAGACCAATGAATAACGACTTCAAAAGATATACACCTCACAAATATTGTCTACATAAAATAAACATTCTTAATACTCAATCTTTATAATTAAATTATTATTATCATTATTTATAATTAAATTAAATAGCAGGAAATGGACAAAAGCAAATAGCGCGTTCACGTCTCTGGATTTTATTTTCATTACATTAAATATATAAATAATTTTGACCCATTATTAAACAAAACTTTTAATATTAAGTGGAAATTTTTTTGAGACAATAATTCATAATTTAAAAATTAAAGCGTTTGCAATGTTTGAAAAATGTATTGACCGATTTTGAATTGAAAAGGTTCCAAATCAAACAATAATTTTAGATTAGACAAAATTGTGAAGAAAGGACAATATTTCAAATGGAATGAAAAGGAATTGAACTTGTATCAGTTCTAAATAAAAGTGTTTCAAAATGAATAATTAGAAATTGAAAAATTTTTAATCAGAAGCTTTCAAAATTGAAATTTTCAGACTAAAATGTTCAAAATTGAACAGAATTGTTAAAAAGGAGTTGAAGTTGTTTTTTTTCAAATTCAAAACGTTCAAAATTCAGCAATTTTATTTTTAATTAAAGAATCTCGAAATTGAATGATTTTAGTTTAAAATTTCGAAAATAGGACAATTTCAAAACGTTAAAAATGGAATATTTTAAGATTAGAATTTTAAATATTGGATTATAATTTAAATAATTTTCAATTCGAAGCTATTAAAATTTAAAAATATAAATTGAAAACTAAATTGAGTGTTTGAAAGCTTCTGAAATTCTAGAATTGTAAATCGTTCTTACACACACAAAATTATAATTTAACAATAAAATTGATTAGACCAATTTTTCTAAGTTCAAAACATTAATTCACGTAATTTTTTCCCCATTTAATGGAAAAAAATTTCAATTAAAAACCTTTAAAATTGAATTATTCTAAAAAAAAAAAAAAAAGTAATGTTTAACGGTTAACTTTAAAAAGGAAAAAATTGCTACTACTGAACGTTGAAAGTTGAACGAATCCGAACTTTATTTGAAATTGAAAAAATGTTAATTTTTTTCAAAAGTCGAAAATTGACATTTCAATTTTCAAAATTAAAACTTATGAAATAATAAAATTGAAATTTTAGCATTAAACATGAAAATTCAAAACTAAAATTGTAATAATTCAAAATTATAGAAAATATGGAATTACATACTGAGTTATCAATTGCAAAAATGGTTATAGTCAGAACAGGTTATAGCACCAGACCGGCAAGCTGTAGACCTGGGTTCGATACCCACCGAAGCTAGAGAGGATTTTTTTCGCAGCTGAAGATAACCATTTTTGGTTTAAACTAGTAGCTCAAAAACCGTCATTCGATCGATAAAAAACTGTTTCACTACGCAAGTCGACAACATAACATCAAAACTCATTATTATTGAAAATTTCAATTTTGTATATGCAGTAACAGAATTACATCATTAAAAAATTAAAAGCGTGTAACATGAACTTAAAGAGATAGTGCCGGTGGCGCTTGAATTAACGGACTCGTTGTTTTTCCGGGTCGAACAATTGAATCGGAAGAAAAAAATTCAATTAGTTTCGCTCATGCACTAACAACGAGTTTCGGGTCAATTGACCGTATTAAATTGAATTTCCAAGGGTCGTCGACAGCTTCGCGGTACTCCAGAAGTAAAGCGAGCGAAGATGAAGAAAAGGGAGTGGTTGGTGATTGCGAGCCGAAGAAGGGGCTGAGGATAATGTTGAGGATGTTAAGGATGGGGGTGAGGAAGGAAGGCGCTATTTCATTTAAGACCCGTACTAATTTCAGAGCGCTTTATTATCACGAGAGGTCGTTAGCACCAGCATTGTGTCGCGGATGTAATGAGCCGTGAAAAAATGTCTAGAAAGTGCGGGGTCGGGCCTTTTGGCGGTCCCCGCATGGAGGACGGACGTCGATTATGGACATGCTTTAAAATAACCGCGATAAATTTGAATATGAAAGCGACGCGACGCGACGGGTCAACGAGCCATTTACAACGCGTGCTAGTGACACTGACTCTTCGATCTCATTCGACTTTTAACCGCTTTTCTTTATCCATTCCTATGCAAACAATATTTTTATACTTCGAAAAATCTTTCGGATTATAAAGAAAAATCACTCCGCGCTTTATTTAATTAAATATTTATACAGAGTGACCGCAAAACTTCATTTTCCAAATTCCCTGACTTTTCCCTGACCAATTTTTCATTTTACCTCAAAGGCCAGAATTTTTATCTTGTACTATTTTTAACATCGTATCTTTTATAAACGGAACCAAGCAATTTCAAATTAAAATATAAAATTGATTTATTTCAACCAAAAATATTCCGTTTCTACCACAAAAGGTGAATTTTCAATCCAAATGGACGAATTTTGAACAAAACCGTTGAACTTTCCACCAAAAAAATGAGTTTTTAAGAAAATAGCTTAATTTTCAACAAACTAGCCAAATCTTTAACGAAATAGTTAAATTTTTAACCAAACTGTTGAATTTTTAACCTAAAAATATGAATTTTCAAACAAATGGTCGAACTTTCACAGAAAAAAGATTAAACTGCAACCCAAAACAGTTGCATTTTCAATCAAATAATTAAATTTTCTCTAAAATAGTTAAATTTTTAACGAAATACTGAAATTGTCTGCCTACAAAGATGTATTTTCAACTAAAAAGTCGGATTATCAAACAAAAAAGATTAAACTTCAACCAAAAGCAGTTGATTGTTAATCTTGAAAATATGAGTTCTAAATGAAAAATATGATAGTTGATATGGTAACAAAAAAAAACGAATTTTTAACAAAATAGTTTCATTTTCGACAAAATAGCTGAATTGTCAACCAGAGTTGAATTTTCAACTAAATAATTGAATTTTCAACAAACTAGTTGAATTTTTAACCAAATAGTTGAATTTGTAACCGAAAAAGATGAATTCTCAGCCAAAAAGACGAATGTTCAACCAAGAATGACTAATTTTCATTTAAAACAAAATTAATTTTCAACCAAAAAAAAAGATTTTTAAACAAAATAATCAAATTTGCAACCAGAGATAAATTTTCTACTAAAATGATGGTTCTACAACCAACAGAATGATATTTTAACAAAGTATTTCACCCTTTAACCAAATAATACGATTTTTCAACGAAAAAGAGGAATTTTCGGAAACCCATTGGATTTTCAATTCTCAAATATTAATTTTCAAAGAAAAACAACTAATTTTCAAGCCAAGAGATGAATTTTTAACTTAAATTATAAAACGTCAACCCAAAAGACGAATTTTCAACAAATAAAGCTTTTTCAGACAGGAAACAAAAAAAACTTCATCCAAATTTTTGAACTTTCATACAAAAAGATAAATTTTCTGTAAAACTTTAATGTGACTATTATAATTAATTGTTTTGGAGAAGCGGCAGATAAAAAACTGAAAGGTTGTAGATATCCGTCCTCAGATTAACCGCATTTTTGTGGCTAGCTATGTTAATATTTAAATTTTAAGTAAAAAACAGTTTAATTCAACCAAACAAGACGAATTTTTAAACAAATTAGATGAATCTTTAACCAAATATTAATTTTCAACAAAACAGCTACATTTTTAACGAAAAAAGATTAAATGCCTACCAAAAAGGTGCAGTTTTAAACTGAAAGACGAGGTTTAAAAAGTAGTTGAATTTTCAACCAAAAAGATTCTTGTTAAATTTCAAACGACAAAATATAAAATTTCAACAAAAAAGTTCATTTTTACCAAAATTATTCAAAGTTCAACTCAAAACCGCGAATTTTTATCCAAATTGTGGAATTTGCAACCAAATAATAAAGTTTGTAACTAAAAATAAAATCGTCAGGAGGAAGCTACTGAAAAAAAAAAGAAATAGAAATATTTAACATAGAATCCTTTATGAACAGAATAAAACAATTTCAAATTTATTATCCTTGGTAATGGTAAAAGAGCAAGGGAAAATAAGCACATTAATTTTTTTTCAAAAACGATTTTAAGAAACATTTCTAACAAAATCATCTTATGAAATAAAATACGTTAAAGAGCTTATCAGAGAAAAATATGCTTCTAACCTCAGAGACAAATATAAAAGTGACTTCGTCAGAAAATATGTTTCCAAAAATCTGTTTAGAAAAATGTTAAACAGAGACTTAAGACTTGGTTTCCGTTCTGAAAGAATCGGTTTCTTAGTCATCTCTATAAATATTTCAATCTTCTGAAAACCAAAATCGAATAAAGCTTCAATTTATCGTATTTGGCACAGCAGTGGGGAAACAACGACTTACGGGAAATTCTTGAACTCAATATTATGCTCGACACTCTTTTGGAATGATTTATGATTTCTCTGTTTTGATAGGGCAACGAGAACATTTTTTTCTTTTAGACTATTAGAGACACTCTATGGAACATGTTGCATCTACGAATATATGAGGAAAACCGGCATGTCAACCTCTTTTATATTCTGTGGGCGGTTTTCTTGTGCCTTCGTTCTCATGGTTATACTTAGTATCGGGTAACGTCATTTGAATCGAACTAAAATGCACCGTCCTACGTTAGTTTGCTCATTGCGCCACGTTCGACCAACAACAGGAAAAGTCTCTCTCGATAACAACTTGATTTAGAGGCGTATAAAAATAAATTAGTTTCCCTATTAAAACGCCTTATAAGACGCCTAAGCACGATCCAATCGTCTTCATAAAAATTCCGGTAATTTACCGGGTTTTCTAAACGGTTTTCCGGTCAATCCAATTTTTTAATTCAAGCCCTCTAAACTGAACATGTAAAAAATTAAAACTTTTTGCAGGTGCACAATTTTAAATATGAACGTTCAATAATGGACGATTTCAAATTAGAATTCGCGAGATTCAAAACCTAGTATGGCACATTTTACATTTTTTAAATGTAATCGTTTAATAATGAATAATTTTTAATTTATTGTGGTCAAAATTTGTCATTCTAGATGAATTTATTCCACTAAGAAATCAATTTTTTTTTTAATTTTAGCTCCTTTTAATCAGAAATTAATCATTTTTAAAAGCTTCATATTGAGCATTTTTAAATATAGACTCCTTCAAACTTACAGCTGAAAAACGATTAAGGAATTCAATTTGAGACTCTTCAGATTTGAAGTAAGAATATTTTTAAGGCCGTGGCCTTAAAAATGTGGCCGTGTACCGAAATTTCGGTACAAATAACCGGATTTTTTGTGGTACGAATAGGTGTAGCTGGAAAAGGGGCTATTTGTACCGAAATTTCGGTACGCATAGCCGGATGTTCTTAATCCTAGCGCTTTCAATTAGAAATTACTCTGTTTTGAACGCTTCAGATTCAAAATTGTTCAATTTTAAACGCTTCAAAATAAAAATATTGGTAATATTTCTAATTGCTCTATCTTAAGTGCTCTCAATTGTTTATTCAAAATTTAAACACTTCAAATCCTCGAAACTTAAATGATTCAACACAGTAAAAAAAATAATTAAAATTTTTATAATTTAATCACTTGTTTAGCTCAAATTTAAGATTGAGCCTTAATTAAGCCAAAATTTAACACATCTAATGAATAAAAATCTCAAATATAGGAATTGTAATGAATTTTGAGAAAAATAGGGGGGATGGGGGAATAATGGGCTGACTGTGATCCATGCAAATATGATATCAAGCGATAATTAAACGGTCTAAAATGGCCTTTTGTCAAAATGCCATATACATTCTTTTTTCGAACTCACAGATCAATAATTCTGAAGAAAATCATCAGAAAAATCGACAGTTTTTTTCTTTACGAATTAAAAACTTCCCATTTTTCAAGTATTTTAAAAAAAGAATTTATTTGTTTTAATTTAAAAATCTCTTGTGATGTTTAGTTGTTTAGAAATATAGATTTGCTTGTTTGAATATTTAAGGGGTATTAAAACAACCCTTAAAATAATTTCAACGACTTTCCCGACTGGGATATTTTTCCCACAATTATTGCGAACTGATCTCCAGCCCCAATAATATAATTATGAACAAAACTCCCATGATTTCGGATGTTAGGAAATGTCGATTTTTCTGGTATTCTTAAGACCTATAGCTGAATAAAAAAATCTCTCGTGATTTTGGTTGTTAATAGGAAATGTAAGTTTCCTTGTTCTAATACTTAATGGATGATAAACCTGTGAAGTGATTTCCGGTCCCAATAGTTGAACGTTTAGGGGATGTTTAGGGGATGTTAAAACCCAAAAACCCTGTTTACACAAAATCGTAAATTTCTCAAGTTATTTTAGTAAATGTAATTTTTGCTTAAAATACAAATAACATGACCTGATTCTAAATAAAAAATACTTGAGCAGGTGAAGAGGGTACTTTTTGAGAGAAAGTTAACGGCAAATAATAGTATGTAATACAATCCTGCGTTGTCTATCTATGTAGACGTGAGATCAAAGTTCGACTAACATTAAATGACTCCCATAATTTCTATATTCTCATGTAACGCGTCGTTAGAGAATATCTCGGTATGATGAACGAACATTGAACATGTAGAAAGAAATTAGAATCTATAAGGATCTAATACGAACTGCGGATTAGCTGTCGATTCTGAGATTGAGAGGTCGAGGTACATCAAGACATGGCTCGTTATGCTCGTACGACTTAAGTAAGGTCTTCCCCCCAAGCTTGAGAAAGGCTCCAGTCACGATTTTTATTGCAAGCAATCAAAGAGAATGTGAAGTGTGCTTCGAACTTGTTACAAGTCGGTAACTGACTGAAAAGTTCAATTTTGATCGTTTCATTCCAGCCAATAAAAGCCTACGGTATATTTATTTGACTCATGTAAAATTTACGATTTCGACAAGGTGAAAAATATTCTTGGTAATAAACAAAATTGTCTGAGCCATTAAAAACTTTGTTAGCTACTTTCGTAAGATTTATATTGAGTACACTATACCTTCAAATAAAATACAATCCTCAAAAAATACTTTCTAATTTGCAGGCAGTATTCGATCCCTCGAGAAAGTCCAAACATTTGCCTTAACAAAGTTGCACTATACATAATTTATTTCAACAGTAAATTGCTAATTTTCTAATAGCCGATTTTCCCAAGTACTTTCCATAATAATTTTCTATTTACCACTATTCACTGGTCATAATTTCAATTTATTATTACGATATCGCTTCTATCTTTGGCGATGTGACGTAGAATGCAAAGATAGTTAAAATATGATTCTTTGGCTTCGAGACTGCGGTCTCTGACATCATAAGACTCGTAACTGGGGTAAGTAAATGTAAATTATGATTTTCATTAAGCGAGGCGATTGTGGTTCGCAAGACCGTATGTGGATTTCATAAACGTTCGACTCGCTATAAAATTCAACCGCAGCCTGGATTCGAACCTCGGAAACGCCTTTTCCGGCCTCGGTTCCGGCGCGGCGTGATTACCTAATTTCACCGTTCGTGACTCAAACAAATTTACGAGATGAGTCAGTCAGCCTATGGATACAGGTGCCCTAAGTAAGATGACCTAGTGAGGTTCGGATAAGCCGGCCACTGTGTCAGTAACAGTACTCCTCGTAAAAGAAGCCCGCCCGGCCCCCGAGGTCCCGACCTTCGACCCGCGTAACTTGTGGACAACGAGCTTTAACGATCCTCCGGACGTGCCTAAATGTTCCTGAAAAGCAACAGTTCTCTGCGACCTTGAAAAATTCCTAGCAATCCCTCTGGAATTTCCGACAAATATTTCGCGACTACATTCATTTTTCAATCTCAATTTCAATTCTTTTAACTGTGTTTAGTCGAGATTTAGTTTATAGACTAAAAATAGCTTATTCTAATCAAATAATAGAATAATTTCAGACTTCACAGTCCAACATGCTATCAAAATTATTTTAGGCAATATTTAATTGAATGTGAAACGAATTTATATTAATTTTTTACTAAAAAAAAAAAGAAGAATTTTTAACAAAGTACATGAGTTTTCAAACCAAAACTGAAAAATTTATATTTTTAGTTAAAAAGATGAATTTTTAACAAAAAAGTTTAAAAATTTTCAACAAAATAGTTAATTTTTTAACTAAAAAGATAAATTTCCCACTGAAATGATGCATCTTCGAACAAAAAAGACAAATTATCAACAAACAAAAAATTAATTTGAAAAAAAAATTTCTACCAAAAATACCAATTTAACGATACGTACAAGAATTTTGAAAATAGTCAAATTTTCAACTAAAAAAGATCCATTTTCAAACCAAAATTTAATAGTTAAATTTTCAGT
>CAKNWT010283144.1:0-16867 GCA_932066315.1 Andricus coriarius | reverse complement strand
TTCACTCAGCACGAAAATATCGATCTATTCCACATCAAAATAAACAGGCATACAGAGTATTCCAAGCAAGCAGTTCACTTCAAAGTCATAGTATCTACACACTCTCATCACACATCGAATTTATCGGTTAATGTAACGCAAATATAAATATAAAATTATAGGATTCGGACCATAATCAATTTTCAAAGAATCGATTTAAACGAGTATAATATTCGTAAGGTAAATAAAAATCGAGAGATTCAATTTAAATAAATATAAAAATCACACAGCGAGCACAAATCGAGCATACGTTTAAAAAAAGATCAAATTATTTATGATCCAGGAAATTTGGAGATACTTATCGCTTTCAAGCCTTTTCGTTGATGTAAGATGAAAAATTCGACGATGGCCAAATATACAAATTCCAAGAGATCCAACGATTTCGGAATTGTCTTCAAAAAGAAAGTAGAAGCGACTACAGCAGTGCCCTAAATTGGCAATATCTGGATGCGCATCGGATTAGAATAGGCGATAGCGTCCCAGAATCATCAAAGTGGCTAACTTCCTGGATTGCTTTTGCTTAGTGTTATACAAAATGGCTCGTTAACAAAACACCACACTATATGAACAAACAAACGACGAACAAAATAGTTTAGAACGCTTGATCTAAAGAATTAAACTTTTGCAAAATTACCACTGTTTAAAATGAAACTTCTAAAATAAATACCTTCTCCGAATCTCTCGAAGGACGTAGAGTGTGGTGCGGATTTGATCGCGATGACCCAAAAGAAGACGATCGAATGAATAATCATCCGAACGTCTTATTCCTCGGTACCGCGCAATTTATCACACCCCACTCCCGTCATTACATATGTCGTTAAAGGCTTTCGGTGATAGGCTCTCTTTCGTCAATTAAATTGATATACAGCGACATTTTTTCTCGCGGGGAAATTTAAATAATTCGCATGCCTCAGATGTTTCTGATGGGATATGATATTATAATATAATTATTATACATATATAAATAAATACTAATATATGTACGAAAATTTATATCTTTTTTGAATTCTTTGTTCTCATAATCCAATTTTATATATACAGAAATGAAAATCCTCAAGCTCAACTTCATAGGGCATTCAGGGATTAAAATGAGAAGAACCTTACGTTGAATAACAATATCATCATAGTGAAGGTTTTACGAGGCGATAGAATAATCTAAGCGGATCTATATCGTTTGAAGGCTCTAAGTTCAACCTTAACTCCACCTGCGCACGCTATCAAAAACTATGGAGCTGCAAAGCTCGAATATTGCAGTGTGTGCTCTGGCAGTAAACTATAATTTTATAACTTTTCCTTGTAAATTTACAGCAGCAAAGTTTCAATAGAATTTAATTCTTTATTAAAACTACTGTTTGTGGCTTTCTAAGCAAATAAGTCTACCAACCTTGATATTTATACGAGTAGAAAGTTCTAGGCCTCACATACTTACAGTTTTAAAGCGTTTTACCAAACTCGTGATATGCTAAAGTAGTAATAAAATGGGCTTTCTCAACTTTCGATTCGATCTGGCGGTAGAGCACTGAGATTGCAACTAGAAAAATTCCGGCAGCAGGAATCGAGCCCGGACTTTCTGTTTACAAGCTCGGAGCGCTACCGCCTGATCTAACCGGGAGTTAATGTAACATGCGTCAATTTTTTTAAAGCTGTTTTTTTTCTAGAATGGATGAAAAGCGCATCTTATTCCTTTAGCATGCTTTAAGTTTGGTAATGACTTATTACTGGGAGGAGTATAAATTCAAACAAAATTCCGGAAGGTGTAGGTTCCCCTTGTGAGACTAATTTTTCAGTTTCAGGGGCATTTAAAATTAAAGACAATTTAAATGAGATTATTTTCATTTTTGAAAGTGATAAATATTAAAACGGTAATTATCAACATTGTTTGTGGATTGACATGTATTGCATACTTTGTATTGTATTCTTTTTTATTCATATATAATGAATATTTAAGTGCTATTATTTTATGACATGAATACTAAAAATTTGAATGTCGGTACTAATATTCTCTCCCTGAGGGGTTGTTCAAGTTATCGCTGTAATTTGGCTGCAGCATATCATATAATTAACGAGAAGAGGAAGTCCCTTTTTCCATTTTTTAAAGCCTTTTTACGATGAAGCCCATTTTGAAATATTTCATAGAGACTAACTAAGCTAATTTAAAATAACTTCAGAATAAAATCGTATCTGAAAAGTGTTGTTTTAAATTATAATGAGCAATTATTAAGAATCTCAGTTCTGGATTCTTGAACAAAAATGTTGTAAATATATAAATGCATGCAAAATTTGCAATATCCCAATTTGAAGTTGCTCAAATTTTCATTATGCCAATTTTGAAATTTTTCAACTTTTGAGTCTTCAGGATTGAAATTCTTTCATTTCGAATGTTCCACCATATCTTTCACGATTGTAATAATTTTTGTATCGGCATTTGTTTAGTTATTACTTGTTTAAACTCCGGACTGCTGAATTTCAAATGCTTCAATCATGTCTATTTTCCACGGTTTCCATTTTCATTTTTCGGTTTCATACATTTTTAATTTTTAATTGTGAATGTAGCTTCAAATGGCTCCAACTAAAACCATGTAGACTACGAGCGAAACTTAGTTACAAGCCTAATTTTTGTGCAATTGCTAATGTGCCTGAACTTTAATAATAATAACATGACAATTTTAACTAAGTAACGGAGTATAAAGTTTTCGGGCTCATTTTGAAGTTAACTTTTTATAGTATTTTCATAAAGTAATATGGTATTTTAAGCATTTTTCCTTAGATTATACCCTGGGGTCAAACTTGGTGCCAAAAAATCGCGAAAATTTTAAACAACGATTGGACTCACCACATAACTTCAAAAAATTAAAAACAATAATATTTGTATAAATGTTAATAAAATGTATTAACATATGATGAATAATCATTTTTAAAAAAATTTGGTAAGTGCTTAACCTATTTTGAAATTTCGCGACTTTTTTGCACCAAGTTTGACCCTAGGGTAGAATCTAGGAAAAAATTCTAAAAATGTCTTAACAATTTAGAAAAATGCTATCGGCACGTACCTTCAAAATGAGCTTAAAACCTTTAAAAATGTTCATTGTTTCCAGAGTGATTGAAACTTCTATAAAACATGGAAATTTGACGTTTCTTAGAAAATCTTTTTATAAAATTAATACGAGTATTTTGTCCTCCATTTGGGCTTATTAAACGCACATTTTTATTGACTTTCTTGGTATTACATTGAAAATATTTTCATGTTAATATTATAAAAATTAAGGTACTTTAAAACCAGCTCAATAAACTGGCATGCAGATAATTTCTAACGATAGTGTAATTTCTAAAATATTGAGGTTAATTTTGAAATCTTAGAAAACTGCCGCGATTTGAAAAAGGTATCAATATTTGAATTTGTTTAATTTTTAGTTATTCAAATATCCTATTGTTAAATTTTTGAAGTTTTCATTTCGGTAGGCATTTAACTTTTAACGTTAATTATTAGTTGAATTATGAATTAGTTATTTTAATTGTTTGTCAATTGACAGAACTAAATGACTGTATTATGTTAAATAAAAGCAAATAACTAGTTTTCTTTTTTATTTAAAGATGTTTCCTATAAATTGGCAAATCATTCACGGAAAAAAATGTATAGTTGAAGCAACGATATTTATTCTTGATTTGGCCACAAATATCGTTAAAAATAAGCCAATGATATTAGCAAAATTTTTTAAAAGAGGAATTTGCAGCAAAATCTTTTTTGATTATTATTGTAAATGAATGACAATTTTAAATTCCTAAATCAAAGATATCATATAACTGAAATCAAAATGTTGGAAGTTTGAACGTAGCGTGAATTAAATATAAATAATTTTGACCTAATTGAAATAGAAATAAGTGGAATTAAAAGCAGAGCTGGTTTTAAAATTGGTATGCTTTGAAAAAAACTTGGATGCCAACTTATATCATCATCACAAAGTCACATAGCTAATTCAGAGATATGAATTGGGGACACGGCTGTTTTAAAAATAAAAATTACTTTCTTAAAATATATATATATTTTTTAGATTCTTCAGTATTTTTCTGTTTAAATTATAAATTTCGTCCGTGTTGTCCATTTTTTATAACGTAAGCTTATCGTATTTATTTCTTTATAACTGAGTCACAAATCGAGAGTTGGCATATAACTGAGTCTAGCTAATTTAACAGTGATATCCTCTCTGACCAAAAATAATTATCAGATTTTTGATCTTGAAAGAAACATGTAAAATGGCCCGTACATACATAAAAACTAAAAAGTGTGTGGTCGTTTATTCAAATATTCGAATAAGTCAATTTTCGAAGATGCGACTTGACCTTCGGGTCCATTTTTGTCTAAAAAAAAAGGAGTAATTTTGATTAACAAAAATTTACTAACCTAAGGAAATCAAGTCGGTTTAATATTATTTACCTGAGAACAAGATTTGATTTTTATAAAACGAAAAAGCAACATATATTTAAAAATTTCTTGATGGAGTACTATAATCCTAACCTCTGATCGTCAATGATTCTCTAGAAAATATGGTGTAATAGTATATTACTGAATGTTTTTTCGAGGAATTTTACGTGCTTTAAGTGTGCAAGTTTGAAAATGTGGCTGTTTTAAACAATATTCAAATCTTAAAGATTCGGACATATTGTGGAAATTTTATATATGATTTACAGGTCATTCGTCTTACTGCATATTAATTTGAAATTGCTTGGAGACCTACTTATACTAGATTAGATTTATTTATTAGTAGATAATTTCTAATAAAATGTTAATCAAATCTCGTTTAAGTGAACAAACACCCCCATAAGAACTTCACTAGAACCCCATTATAAATAGGGAAAACTCGTCAGACCCCTACTAGATCCCTTTCAAAATTTCTGTTTATCATTATGTGAGTTGAATTTCTTCATCTACATATTAAGGACATAAAATTAAAAGGCTTAAACCAATCTATTTTTTTTATTGAAACAAAAATTTCCTGATATGTGGGTGGCCTTAATTCAGATTATCTATGGTACAGTACCCTTGCAGGGTCGAGGGTCGTTGGAGAATCTATTATTATTTAAAGACCACTAGTGCGACAGCTTGAGATGCTAATAACTCCTGTGTAACGAAAATAGCGTGCGTAGGTACGAGGACGCTGGTATGCAGTATGCGCGCAGGCATGCATGCTTAAAATCCGCGACGATACTCTCTAAATTTGAATCAGTGAAAATCCGTACTTTTTTGGATTGAGTGACCCATTTCTAGCTAGTTGAATCAGTGAAAATTCTTACTGATTTATTTCAGTAACCCATTTCTCGCTGATTCAAATTTAGTGTTATGTTCTACGACGAGACGCCCCTAATACTGCTTCTTCATCACAGGAGAAACAAAAGCCTAATCTGATTCTTAAAAATCACGCCTCTAACAATTAGTGAAAATTCAGTTACTAAAAAGTGCGTGGAGCCATTTTCGAATAATATCTCGAAACTATTTCGAAACTATTCTGCTATTCTGATTAAGAAACTGTACAACCGCATTTGAAGCGAACCAAGATATTCAATAAAACGCGTTTACATCTGTACGTTTTAACGTATGAGAGTTTTTGAAAAGAAAAGTACCGTTCTTGGGTGAATCGCACATGCTTTATTCATTAAGACAAAAAAATGGTTAGTTTCAATTATTTGTATGTAAAACTGTAGATATGCTATATATTAATGCATAATGTTGCCGAGAATCCTTACTAAAAACACATCTGCACAGATGTGTTCCTGTGCCAGGAATCTGCTTTCAAGAACTCCGACTTTCCTGATGAAGAAACTTAACACCTACAATTTTCTGAAAATTAATAAATGATAAAATCATGGCGAAATTAATCATTTATAATCAAATTACAACTAACTGTTAAGTTGTGTTACTACAAAATGTATAATTAATACAGAAGTAATTAATTTGATCATTCAAATCGTGGTATGTAAGTACAAAATGAACTAAAGGAGCTAGTGCACATATTTTGGTCAAACAATTAACTGCTTATTAAAGCCATTTAATTTCGCTCATATCAGTATCCTTAACACGTCTGATGATTCTCAAGCGTAACGACAAATTCTAACACTAAATAATATTAATTGAAGGTGATGTTTAATATATGAATTTTACAGATTCTACCGAACTTAACTCGCCATTTTCTGACGTATTATAAAATGTTTAAACGCTTTTTATTTTTTAGTTCACAAACTAGAATTCTGAAGAAAAAATTCTTTAACAAATTTTTTAAATATAACTTGTAATTGTTTACAATTTTGTCAAAATTGCAACGGTTTGATTGCCTATATACTTTATACAAAAATTATATCTTTTTTCTAGTGATGCATATCGAGCGATCGATCCGAGAATCGAGCGAGCAGGAGAAAAGTGATCGTCTTTTCAAAAAGTCAGATCGGTTCGAATCATCTCGTGAGACGATGATCTCGCTAAGTCGATCGAACCAAGCAAACATTTTCTAAAATTATGCATAAATATGTGATATATAAATGATTTAAAACCTTTTTAAATTCAAAATTAAATTGACTTATTTAACAAACCAAAAGATTTCAGAAACAACTTTATGGAGAACATTTTTTAGGTCGACTTGGGAACTCAAACATTTTAAGCTAATTCAAGCTTGCAGACTGGGTTAAGTCAGGAACATTTTCATGAAAGTCAATACTAGAAGTTTGTTGTGTTGCTGAATATTAATTTAGGGTGAAAATTAAAAAAATCAAAATAGTGGATTGAATATGCCGAACAATTTTTTTTTAATTCAATAAAATTGCAGATGTTTATGAAAGTCGATGCTCGGGGTTTTTCTATTGGTCGCTGAATAAGAATTTACGATCAAAATAGACATTTGGAACCTAATAGTTTAAGTTTTGAGGCTAGTTCATAATTCAATATATTGCTTTTTTATTATATTGTATTACAACATTTATAGATAATATAGGTAGCATTAATAAGAATATCTCAATTAAATGTTAATAAATGAGGGATATTAGAAACACTGAAAATTCTACTATATAATACAGAATGTCATAAATATTTAAAAATACTATCAACAACACTTTTTTGATCAATTAAAAAAATATAGGTTAAAAAACTTCAAAACAAATGGCATAAAACAATTTTATATCATTTTTTTATCATAAAAAATATTTTATTTGTTAAACCTTCCTATATCAGTTTGAAATCTGATTCCTCGTTTTCTTCCGCGGATTTTTTGCGTTTTTCTGTGTTTAGATTTTCTATTGATATTTTGAAAACTGACCTTTAACGAGCACATTGATGAAGGTTTCAGACGATACGATACGAACAAAAACAAAAAAAGGTTAAAAAATCTCGGCTCTGAAAATTTGTAAAATTTCGAACGATTTCGAACGATAACGAGAATTTTTCGGCTCGATATTCATCACTAATTAATTCTTAAATTCAGATATCAATTTTCATTTATTCTGAAAACTTTTGTAATTGCTTTTTTTCGGTTTAAAAATTCATCTCTTTTGGTAAAAATTTCATCTATTTTTTGGTTAAAAATAAAACTATTTGGATAAAAATTTATCTCTTTTGTTTGAGGATTCAACTATTTTGTCATCAATTTGTGTTTTTTGGTGGAAAATTAATCTTCTTGGTTGAAAATAAATCTTTTTTGTGAGAATTCAACTATTTTTTGTTGTTAATTCAACTAAATGCATTAAAGTTGAACTAATTTGATAAAAATTCATATTTTTGGTTGAAGACTCATCATTTTCGATATCAATTTTGATCAATTATCAAGAATATTGTTTTTGCTTTTCTCTTCTATTATTTTAGATAATAGATACTATGAAATCCAAAAATTTTGTATTAATATTATGTTTTAATTTCAAAATTGCGAGAGAAAATATTATAATCACGTGCGGAGCGCGGGTATTTTTTTTCTAGTAATGCATACAAATTGTTACAGAAAAGATAGAATTAAATGACTAAAATTATCTAAATGTGTCGAATTGTTTCACAACAGTTCGTGATCAAGAAAATTCTTGCTGACAAAATGATCTTTCTAATTGTCACGAATGTTGTAGACTGTACACGTGAACTGACAGTTTGTTGGCAATTTCTGTGAGACTCCGAGAGACAGTGAATTATAGTCACACTAAATGAAAAGAAAACCTGCCTTGTAACGTATTTAAATAAAAGTAAACTATGTATTTTTTTGGAATAAACCGGGAAACTACACTCTCTCACTATGAATGAAATTAGTTTAAAAGATACGGTTATAATTTACTTTAGTAAAATATTTTACTAATTATTAATTCTGTTGTATTTCACTATTTTTTAATATAGTTTTTATTTTTTCACTTCATAGTTTTAAGTAAAAATGGCTAATAAGAGTCAGTGGACAATCTTTTTACTATTTTAGATTTGGAAAGCATTAAACTTATTTTTGACCGGGAATTTTTCCAATTTTTAGTAGAAAAACTTATCCACTTGCTTTAAATCTCACTTGACATCACACGAAAGTATTATGCAATTGCTAATAGGTTTAATTTGAAATTCTTGACATATTCAAAACTTTGAATATAAAGTTACAGATTTTGAAGCACTTCAAATTTTAACACTTTGAGATTTTGACGCTCTGGAATTTTTTCGAAAATATACCTTGAAAACCTGAAAAAGCCATGGAATTTTGAAACCGGGCATCTGTAGCAACTCTGCCATCAAATAAAAAAGTATTCAAGTTTTTCAGATTTGAATCTTAATCACTAAAATTTTTCAATTTAAAGAGCTTCAAAATGAGAATTGTTCAATTATAATGGTTGCCGGTTTGAAAGAAAAGAAAATATAAATAATATTATAATTTCAAACGTAAAATGCTTCAAATTCAGAAGAGTTCCACTTTAAGCCTTTAACTTATAGTTTAAAACTCAGAGTATCTAGCTATCCGGGAAATCTGTGGTCATAAGTTTAAATTAGAAATTTTTATTTTCTGCGTAAAATTATACGATTCAACAGTAAAAGCGCGTGACGAGTTGAACGTCCTCGATTTATTACTAGCCGCAATCAGAAGCTGAGAAATCTGAAATTTACTAACCTAAACATGGCGCGGGCAATAAATTTTTTTTCTAATACCAGCATAAAAGTCAAACTCAGAGAAATCTCGTATACTGTTTTTTCTGCTTTATTTCTGTTATTTTTTGTCGATAAGTCTGTTTTTTATGGGCACATCATTAGGGGCAATTTTTTGAAATTATTTTTATTAAATTTTCGATCATATTATGATTACAAATAAAAATTTCATGGTCATATAAATAAAAAATTTCTAACTGTTTTTCGTTGAATGTTCATTCCTTTTAAATGAAAATTCTGCTATTATATTTTTGTTTTGGCATTTATCTCTTCTTGTTAAAAATTCCACTATTTGGATGAATATTTAATTACTTTGTTAAAATGCAACTATTTTGTTAAAAAGTTATATTTTTGGACAAAAATTCAACTACTGGATTGAAAGTTGAACCACTTTGTCAAAATATGATTTTTGTTGTTGTTGAAGATTCATCTCTTTGGTTGAAAATTTAACAATTCCATATTTAGAAAATTAATCTTGTGGGGTAAACATTAATAATTTTTTGGGTTGAATGTAAATCTCTTTTTTAGAAAATTCATTTTTTTTCAAGATTTATCATTTTAGTTGAAAATTAATTTCTTCGGTTGAGAATTAATTTTTTGAACTAAAAATGTAACTATTCCATTTTTGGTTGAAAAATTGGTCTTTTCCGTAGAAAAATCAACTGTTTGTTTTGAAGTTAAACTACTTTAAAAAAGAAAATTTAAGATTCATTATTTCAGTTCAAATTTCATATTTTCGGGTAACAAATTCAACTTTTTTGTAGAAAATTTATCTTTATAGTTAAAAATTCAACTATTTGCTTAAAATTTAAAGTTTTTTATCTGAAAATATAACTATTCCATTTGTGGTTCAAAATTTATCGTTGATAAGTTGAAAATTAATCTATTTGGTAGAAAATGCATGTATTTTGTTGAAAATTCGTTTCTTTTTTTGTTAGAAAATTAATCGTATTTGTTGAAAATTAGTCTTTTTCGTTGAGGATTCAACTATTTGTTTAAAAATTCGTCTTTTTGATTGAAATTCAACTGGTTGAAATTTTTGTTTTGTTTTGTTTGCAAATCTTTTTTTACCTCAAGAATAATATTGTGACACAAGAAATTAATATTTAATAACAACTGTTATGATAATAAACAAATGAACTTTCATTGAATTTTTGAACATTTAAAATTGTCATTTTCTCAGCCCGAAAATTCGACTTTTTGGGTACAAAATTGAATTATTTTGGCAGAAAATTAACTTTTTTGTTGGAAATTCAACTATTTGATTGATTTTTGTTTCTTTTTTGATTTCGAAATCTTTCTAGGTTGAAAATCCAACTATTTGGTTGAGCGTGCAACTACTTAAAAAAAATTGAACTACCTTGTTGAATTTTTTGTTGTCGAAAATTACTGTTATCAAATAAAAATATAAGGATCCCACTTTTGGTTGAAATTTCAACTGCTGGGTTTAAAGTTGAACTTAATGGCTCGGTCATAAGTAATTATTACCTTTACGGAATTTAATGGAACAATTAGTATAAATAGTGTATTTAAACACTGAAAATGTCAGCTTTGTTCATTAATATTTTTACAACTATTAAATAAATCAAATAATTCAATCTATAATGAAAGTTCTCTTTCATGGACACTATATGTACTAATTCTATGTGTTTTTGAGAAAATAATATCAATTAACAGAGCAAAGCAGGTAGTACAAATATAAAAATATGTTTTTTGTACAGATAATAGAGAAAATCTCAGCAGAAAAAAATTCTAAAAATATGGGACTAAGTACATGTTGCAGATAAAGATTTTCCCTATACTGATACAGAGTTTTGAAATTTTCAGTCTATTAGCAATTATTTCCTGACAAGTGAAAGGTTAAATAAATAAATAATCTTACGATCATTTTAGAATACTAAACATTAAATGGCTTGAACTCCCTGAAAATACATTACAAAACACCTGCAAAAAATATATGAATTTCTTTGATCTTTTCTGTGCACAATGGTAAAATTTAAAGTCAGAAATAATCGTTTTTGGTTTAGTTAATAACAAAAGAGTAGTGAGTATCTCAGTACATTCTTTAGTTTCGGAAATTACACCCAACTACTCTTTTGTTATTAACTGAATCAAAAATGATTATTTCTGACTTTAAATTTTACCATCATGCACAGAAAAGATCCAAGAAATTCATATATTTTTGCAAATTTTTTGTTATGTATTTTCAAGGAGTAACAGCCATTTAAAGTTGAGTATTATAAATTGATCGTAAGATAATGGTATTTTTTAACCTAACTTTCGTCAGTAAGTAATTATTGCTAATCGAATGAAAATGTCAAAACTCTGTATCAGTATAGAAAAAACCTTCATCTGCAACATGTATTTTATCACATATTTTTAGAACTTTTTCTGCTGAGATTTTCACTATAATCTGTAAAAAAAATTTAAAACAAAATTTCACTAGACACTCTGACAGTTTAATTTCGTATACTTCAAATCAAACATTTTTCAGCTGCGAAAGCTTATAGAATTAAATTATAATAACCAGAAAAAATCTTAGATTTTATTTGAAGACACAAATGAGCTTAAATAGTAACGGTGATCTTTATCTCTCCTGACGGATATGAGCTTAAACAAGATATTCTTACGCTTTTTGCGAAAAGTCCTAAATCAGCCTCGGGTGTTTGAACGACCCTCTAGAATCGAATTTTCTCACCACCAAGACTGCATAAATCATTGTAATCCGACACGAAGAGATCTTCCACGTTTTTCGCTAGATTTAAGCAAGACCAGTTGAAACGTATCGAAATTGAAAGTTTATCGCTCTAGAGCCCAGTACTGAATAGTTCAAAGTGTCTATAATAGGGGAACGTTTTCTATTCCCAGTTGAATAATGATTTTCGTTCCTGGCTTCAACTTTAGTGCAGTTTAATGGGGTTGAAAACTACAATCGTTTTAAATTTCCTTAAACACAATTTACAACTTAACGACATCAACAATAAAAACAGATCTATAAATTTACACTTTCAGACCACACGGGGTGGCCGACAATCTTTATTTGAGAAAAAGAAGTGACTAAATGTGTCTGTGTGGCAGCCCTAATTATCCTTGATAGTTACCTAAAGTGCTTCTTGCAGAAATTCCATGACTTCTACCATTTTTTTCAAAATGCCAAACTTTTTTCTGACTTTCCCTGGCCAACAAAATAATCAAGTATCAATTTTAATCTTAGGCGGAAAAATGGTAGGTAGTCGGAAATATTAAATGTAATTTATTCCACTATGTATAAACTGTATGTAATTTTTCCACCTGGGATATCATAATCCGCCTTTTCTATATATATAAAACAAATATTTCTCTTCACAGTAAATCCCAGGTATATGCTTTATCTGAAGTTCTATAAAAACGCTGCAAACCGTTGACAACTGCATATAAAGTTTTGAATGTGTTTGGGAATCGGATTCCCGATAAAAATTATCCGACTTCGGATTCACGACTACATTCATAACTTTATATACCTATTGAGTTGTCAACTATTTACATCGCTTTTATCCAACTTCAGATAAAAAAGTGTCTCTGGGATTTAATCTTAAAAAATGCACTATACGCAAAGATTTTGTGTTTTTAAACAAAATCTACGGTAGACTCTAGAATATAGATGAAAAGAAAAGCAGAAAGAGTTTAAAAGGGAAGAATGGATGGAAAGAAAGATCAGAACTCTTTGGAAAGGTCTTTGAAGGAGCTACTTTCTCTATCTCACGACTCTGTCAGAAAGAAAATTCATCAAAGCCACATTGTTAACGAATGGCACACTATAGAGATCCAATCGTTTCTTTTATATTCGGGAGAAAGCAAATTTAATCTAGAGCTTTTATTTTAAATAGTAAATATTGCAAATTGTACATTTTTTGAGATGAAATATCTCTCTCTACAACTGGTCGTACATATTTTGTAAATAGGAAAACAGGGTGTCTACTCACCTGAGAAATCTGGAAATTTCAGGAAAATTTGTATTTAAATCAAACTTATTTTTATCATTTTCACTAATCTCAAAAAAATTTATTTTATTGATAATATTAATGTGTTAAATATGCACTGAATTTTAATGATTTAAAATTTACATACAAAAATAATATAAAAATTTGTTTTTAATTATTAATGAAGTTCACGGAATTTAGAATTAAATTTAAATGCGTACCATTAAGAAAATACTTGTTCTATTGTAAAGTTACCTTCACAAAGTTTTTTTTTGTTGCTATTTCTAAGGACTGAAAAATATAATTTATAATAAACTTGTGAAATTTTCGTACAAGTATTCCAATTTTTAAATAAATTTCACAATTTTTTAATCAATGTAATTAATTACAAATAAACCATGCACACATGGATAATGAATGGGGTAATTAAGTATTAGATAATGATTTTAAGGGGTGTGCAGTTAGGATTGCTTTAAAAAATACGATTCTCAATACTTGAATTAAGGAAAATTATACCTGGAAAAATCTAGAGATACCTCCAAAAATCCTGGAATTGTCAGGAATTTTTTGTTCAAATTTAAGTAATATTTTTGACATTTCTAAATTTTTCACGATTATTGAGAGGATTAAAAGAAATTTCCAAGAATTTCAAATGATTATAAATATTTCAGGAAATTTTCTAAAAGAATTAAAATTCTGGATTGGATCAGGAAGTTTTTCAAAAGATTTGTCATTCTGACTTGGAACAGGGAATTTACATATTTAAAAAAAATTCTAAGCTAGAACTGGAAATTTTCGAATAGAATTAAAATTCTGGATTAGAATAGGGAATTTTTCAACAGAATTATAACTCTGACTTTCAACAGGGAATCTTCAAATTTTAAGAAATTCCAAGTTAAAATTGGACGTTTTCGAAAAGAATTGAAATGCTCGATTAGAATTGGGAATTTTTCAAAAGAATTCTAAGTTCTGGTTGAAAAGCAGACTTTTTGAAAAAGAATGAAAATTCTGGATACGAACAGGGAATTTTTCAAAATAATTTTATTTCTGAGTTGAAACACGGAATTTTTCAATTTATATAAAAACTGATTTGGAACAGGGAATTTTTAAATTTTAACAAATTCTGAGTTACAAGTGGAATTTATCCAGAAGAATTATAATTCTCAATTGTAATTGGGAATTTTCATGAAGAATGATAATTTCGACTTGGAATAGGGATTGGGGAATATTGGAAATTCGATATTAAAAAAAATTACTCTATTAATTAACCAATCGGTTTTACAAGTATACAAACAGTCTTTATAAAGAATGCAATGCCGATCATTTAAAAAAAATAATGATTGTTTTTTATTGTTTTTCATTGTTCAAGGGTGATGGCCAGAATGTTGACCAACTTAAGTCCCAGCAATTTCCCACATTTTCTTCGATCAATTTTTTCTCAAAGTGTGTCAATAAATTACTAATATCAATAGACAATTTTTTAAAGTTTAAAAATTCTAGACAATTTCATGTAGAAATTATAAATAAAAAGGCTGCATCTAGTCGTCCAAAAAAATTGGGGGAGTTAGAAAAGGGGATGAACTAGTCGTCCCGAAATTTTGAAACTGGTCACTTAGAAATAAAAACAGACCCATATTGTCTGGTATCGAAAATCTATTTATTATACTGTAAAATGAGAGGATATTTGAAAACTCTCAAGTCAAAATCAAAGAAATCGTGACAACAGCAATTTTTCCTATATTTTAAAAATATTTTTGCCTACTCTGCATAAATTTTTAAAATATTTTTTATCATGTTTGAATTTTTCATAACGCTACCTCGGGTAGGAGCTATCACACACACATTTCTTGATCTTTCAGCTTTATATTTTCATCATCTCTAGGGTTAGTCTTAATTTAAAAAAATGTATTTTCACGGATATATCCATTTTAATCCTTTTCAATTTTGCGAAGAGATCTAAATTTTTATTCAAAATTTCAATTAATTTAACAATTGAAAATTTCCTGTTTATTTATTCGCTTAGAATTCCAATAATTGAAAAAATAATAATTATGTAAATAGAAAATTGTTTAGCACCTCAAAATTTAAAATTGTTTATTTTTCAAGTCTCTTAGCTTCAAATTTGTTAAATCTGAACGATTGAAGTTAAAATTTACAAAATTTCTCCGACTTTAAAAATTTAATCAATTTTTGATGCTTGCAAATGTAGCAATTATTATAATCAATGCAAACTAATTCTAAGCAGTTAAAAATATTGAAAAAATGTAGTTGTTAATGCATTGATTAAATGTTTTTAAATTTTTATGACTTTGAGTAATTCAATTTCTCTATAATATCAGAATCTAAAAGGGGCCGTTCGATTTTAATGAAACTTGGTGAAAATTCTAGTGTTATATAAGAGACATTTTGGGCCCAATAATTTATCGAAATTGTTGAAATTATGGGAGTTACGCTATTTATAATTCTGGGGTTAGATTACTTTTAATTTTCGACATTTCTAAAACCGATAATTGGATCTTTGTGAAGGTTGGAGGTATTATTAGAGATGAAATTATATATTTGAGGATTATAAAACAAAACAAAAAATTGTCGAGGTTCTGCACGAAAAATAGTCAAAAAATGTAAGAGATGGGAAAAATACCGAAATTTTCTTTCTTAACATTCATATTTTGTAAATGTGGAATTTCTAATACCTCCAAGTTTTATCTAAATTCAATTACCAGTTCCACAAATGTCGATAATGCAAAAAATCCAACTAAAAAATGCAATATGCGTAACCCCCGTAATTTAGAAAATTTTCAAAGATCGTTTGAGCCTTAATACTATAATGCCACCAAATTTAATTAAAATCAATCAACCATTTTCAGATTCTGATATTCCTGATGTATACTTGCTCATATCTAACTAAACTTGCATGGGATTTTAGGCCCCATTTATTTTCCTGCTTTTTCCACTTCACTGCGGCAAAATCCCTTTAGAAATATTGCAGTAAATAACAAAAAGCACTATTTTGACGAAGAACAAAATGAAATCCGGATGATCTGAATGGCTTTTACAAAGTGAAATAATCAAATCAGAGAACCCTTTCATATAATCCATATTTCCAGCTATACCAATCCATATCTTCAACTTTATTCACAGCAGTGATCCATTCAATTTTTCAATAGCGCCCGGAAAACAATGACTATTTCGACGAGTTATTTTTGTAAAGCGAGTACGATGCCTTCAAAGCCTCGTTTTGTTTTCAGAAAACCAATTGTAGGATTCTCGTGTATAATAAACCATTTCTCTTCCTCTTTGTGACAAGGTGCCTCGCGCTACACAATCGCGTCATATTATCGTCATGATGCACTGAGTTTATTGTTCCTATGTGACATGTCAAAACTTTATGGCTGTCAGAAGGAGATAGATTCTGGAAACATAAGAAGTTAGGGAGAGACAAGAGGGAGGAAATAGGGTTGTGTTTTGTTTTTGTTTGCGTATGTGTGGAAATAGTGGGTAAAAGAGAGAAGAGAGATGCTGATGCGAGAGATGCCTATATATCAGTGAATGACGTCACTAAAAGAATCATACGGGGAAATACGAATGTTCAAAAGTTAGAACTGCGAAACATACAAATATTAGATGAATATAACACTTTTGAGATCAAATGAGATCATGAAGTGAGACTTTCTTCGATCGTTTTTTTATATTCAAAATATGAGAGAAAACAAAGTTTTCATATTTTATTTCG
>CAKNWT010283124.1:0-14048 GCA_932066315.1 Andricus coriarius | reverse complement strand
TATATTTATGATTTGAAGAAAAAGGATAAACAACCACCGCAGGGTCCCACTGGGAGTAACTGCCATCTATGAAACTGACACCGGCTGCCAGTAGAACAGCGGTAATCACACCTATGGTCACGCCTCACGACCAAGGATGACAGGTTTCTGCATCCATCTCGCAAGTGCCTTGGCATGTTTTTGGCACGCAGGTATGGCTTTGTATTGAGGTTACGAAGCAGTGATAGTTTCGCACCTCCGAGAGCACCGATCACAAGGACAATTACTTTAAATGAATATTTTGGGTACAGTTGCTGCAGCCCTCTTTTAAAGTCTTGATACCTCTCCTCCTTTTCCTTCCCTTGGCAGTGATGTTGTGGTCGGCCGGGGCCAAGAATTCGATCACGAATATGGTTCGTTTCTCGAAGTCTTCGAGAACGATTTCAGGCCTCAAGTGTGCAACGGAGAATGCTGTCCGAAAATCGTAGTTCCAGAAAATTTGGCACTTCTCGTTTTGGACAATTGATTCTATCTCCCTTGGAGCGAGCAGCAGGGCAGGGTCGCGGCCAACACCGTAAGGGCGACCAAGATGGTAATAAAACACTCTTAGGGCCGCATTATGTCTGTAGATATACGTCGTCCCCGCGTGGATGGGACACCCAGATAGTATGTATTGTAGGTACTCAGCGTGTGCATGACGCGCTCTGCACCTATCACTGGGAACTTCTTTACATAAAATCAGGTCACGGTATACTAAGGTGGAAATTACACCGTCCTGGCATGCGAAAATGAAACTCCCTGTACCTTAATTAAGCACTGATGATCTAAGGAATGCAAAAAATTGCTCCTTCGACAAGGACTGTTTTTCTACATTTCTGTGAAAGTTTCCGTGCATTTTGTTGTTGAGTAGCTGTTGGTGAAATCTTTCAACCTCTGCTTTCTTTACTTCGGCTTTTAGAAGTGAAGCGTCTAGATATGGAGTAATGCACTTTCCTCACTTCTGATGTTAAAATTCAGGCCAAGGGTCTCGGCCGCCTGTATTCAGAACAATTCGGTTATGAAGACACTAGAGATTCAGAAGTCCTCGTGCGCCTTGACGGCGTAGGATGTTTAATCGCTTTTATTCATATGCATGATCTTACGTGTGATGATATCAAGGGCCGTAAGCTTGTTCTTCGTCCATTGAACTATCTCAAACGAGTAGAGTAGAACCGGGATGGCAAGCATGTTAGTCGCAGATACCTTGTTCAACGGCGCGGCGACAGATTGGAAGACCAAATCTGTCAAAGAAGATGCTTGTATCTGCTTCGGAGAGACTCCTTCACTGATGTTACGTTCTGAATGTGGCTTTGAAGCATACTCAGGTATGTATAGTTCTCTTCAGTGATAAGATGTCTAATAACACTTATATCCACAAGCTCAGGGTCCTTGGGAACGCCAATAATCTTTCCCTTCTTCAGATACATTTTGGCACACTTATCCAAACCAAAGTCCATCCCAATCTCTCGTGTGTATCTGCTGACGCTATTTATAGCAGTTTGAAGTTTGCTTTAACCGGAGACATCGATCTTCAGGTCATCCATACAAAATACACGAGTTACCTTATGCTCGCGATGATTAATGTCGCCACACAGGTTCCAGAAGAATTTCGTAGTGCGAGTGATACAGGCAGAAGTATGATGCAAAAAAGCAAAGGGCTCATGGTATCGCCCTGAAAGGCGCCCTTCTGGAAGGTGACATTGTTTGTTGTCACACGATAATTTCTAGATGAGATAGTAATATATATATATATATATGTGTGTGTGTGTGTGTGTGTGTGTGTGAGAGTTTGTGTGTGTGCATATAGATAGTAATCTGCACAATTATTGAGCCTCTCTCCTCTGACCAGAATTCAGTTTGCCTCAGCAACGAAATCTTTTGGAATATCTCATGAAGGAAATTTTTAGAAGCAGAACTTAACATACTCATTCCTCGCTGGTGCGCCTCGGGTCTGGTCAGCGTAAAATAAATGGTGTAAAATAAGTTGTGATTCATTTACAAAAGTCTAAATCTTTCAGAGAATATTTATAAGCAATAACAGTATTTTATTTGTGTTTTCTTATTACCGATTCTACGTTCTACTCTATTTTGCTCACTATTGTTTCACTTGGCACAGCTGACAACTTGACGTAGTAGATGTCAGAATTATTCTTCTAACCTCGGTGGAACTTTCGCCGGAATACGTTTATTTTTTGACCGCTTAAAAATGTATCTATGATACAAAAAATCTTCTGTTTTTTCTCCTGACTTAGACCTTCAAGAGATTAGGATAAAATATTACGTAAAAACGAATTTTAAATATAAAGCATGATCTGAGGAATGATCGTTTAAAGTAAGTATATTTAAAATTATTTTTTCATATCTAAAATCGTATCCCGTCAACATTTAGATGTGTAGTATTCACATTGGAAGTGGAGGGTGAACTTTATGACACAGATTCCTCTTGTGAGTAGTAGTGACTTATTTCATGTCAGAGTAATTGGTCAGAATAGTGCGTATAGAACGATTATAAGTCCCCATGTGGCGAGTGGGCTTTTCTCCCCTCGTCTGTTCAGTTCACTAGAAGACGCGGCACCGTAGAAATATTTTCATGGCTTTACATTATTGTTTTCCAACAAACATCAAATCTACTAGAAGATTTATTATTACTGCTAAGAATAATCTGTTTACAATTTGATTGATAATTAACATTTTGCGGCTAATATTTGCAAGCAAATAATTTATTTTACCTCCTTATATAATAAAGAGGCTTTTAGAGCTTCTGATCCGATGATGAATTCCGATAACCGAGACACTTATTCGTATGCCAAATTGTTACACGAAGACAGTAATGATATTTTTCTTCTTCTTCTTTGACTTCCCATTTCCCTGTCCACTCGTCACAGCGGGGGAATGAGAACAGGCCTGCGGGCTTGAAAACGAACGCTTAAAAATGTAATAGCGAGTTGAAAGTCTGATGCAGGGCACAGCACTCTCCAGGACCTCGCCTCTTTATTTTCCCATTATTCAAATATAAATGTAAATGTTGATACAAACGGATAGGTAAATGGAAAGAGAGAATTCAATTGTTCAGCACGGGCGGCACGTAGCGGGGGAAAGGTCGAGGAGTGAGAGTGGGAGGAATGGTAGGAAATTAGTTTATAAGGAAGCGACGCGGGAAAAAAGAGGCGACACGATCCTTTCGAACGAGCCTCGGGGCGGTACAGGCCCTTTAAGAACGTTCTGTCATCGAATCTAATCAACTTCAAAAACAAGTAAAAGAAAAAAATTCATAAATGATATTATGTATACCTTATGTACATTATAAATATAATTCATATAAAAAATTATTCTGGAAAAGGTACGACCTGCATTTACGAAACTTGCAACAATTCTTTTCTTCATTTAAATTCATGCACTAATTAATAAAACTTGGACTAATTAGACTGACAAAATTATAACATCTTCCAACCAGGGCAAAAATATCAATGTTGTGATGACAAATGTTGTCTTGATTTAATAGATCTTCTGACAGAACTTCAGTACCTTCGTGATCTAAATTCTAACCAGTACAATGTTTTTTTGGTTGTGAAACAATCTATTCTAGTTGATAACTTTAGGTGGGTGACCATTTAAATGTTAAGCTATACATAATGATTGATGATGACCATCATTTGTTGAAGGTTCGAGCGAGTGAGGTGCCGCACTCTAGTTGTATTATTAATTTGACACTGTTCTGAAAATTATGGTTGAATTATTTTGGGTTTGGAAATATTTTTGATAACTTATGAGGAAAAGATTACCAGACCGGTGGGCGGACAAGCGTACATTCCGGAACGCAAGCTACACAGTCATAGAAACGGGGGTTGAGGGTTTGGTAATATCATCCGATATGTGTGTTCTCGTGTTTCCCCCAACATGCATTGTTCTCGCCCTTCTCCGTGTATTGTTATGAGGCCCGCCGATTGGGGTGTGGGGTTTGCATGATGATGCAGGGTGCATATGCGCTGATAGCCCCATAATGCCATCTCTAATTCCGTGCGAGCTGATTTGATTCCGGCATTAAGATAAAGCATCTCATCATCTCTCTCATGCTTACACTCTTTTCCATGTCCTCTTTGTCTCTCGAACCCTAGCTCAGTTTGAAATCGAAAACGATTGTATAGTCCTATATTGCTCTTCGATAACGTGTTCTCATTATTTGCACCGCATTTATGTTTATCATGATGAATTGTATCATCTGGTGTTATTATGACTGTTTGGTACAATTGATCTGCAATTTAATGAGAAAATCGAAAAAATATGATACTACAATTGATGAAGCCATGTAATAAAAATAGTTCAACACGATCAGGGCTTATTCTGGGATTTAATTGACGCAAAAAAGTATGGTCATAAATTAAAATGGATAGTTGTAAATTATAGTTTCAGTAAATTCCTACGCCAATGTAAATGGAAATCCAAAAGAAAAGCCTCGCTTTACGGTCCGACAACACTGACCATCAAGAAATTGAAAGCAAGTTAGAATTCGGGCAAATTTGACGCGTTTTATCGACATATGCAAAACTATCTTGCAGAGCATGAGTTACGACGGTTTGGTCCCTGAAAGGAATCCTGGATGTATAACATCGCATACAAATACACGTGCGTGCTGAGGCACGCGAATGCGGATCGAGCCATACCGAGAGCGCGTGGACGTTGTCGGTTTGTGGTTGACCCGTGCCTGGCCACACTTCGATATGGCTGTGGTGCCTACCATGCCGACGCACCCGAGCTACCACAGCCCTGTAAGTTGTAACGATGTACGTACATGAGATCTAAGAACTCCGAGGTTCGTTGACTAATAGTATGAGTGTGCGGTTTGACGGAGTCGAGAAATTATCCGTCGTTATCCGCGTTGAAAGGGTGTCAAGAAGGAACGAGTCTGTGTAGTATTTGTGGAGTGTTCAGCAGAGCGGAAGACGATTGTTTTAAGTACGATTGCCTAGTCAATTTTCGCGCCCTCGAGGCGGCCAATCGAGAGGGATTAAGAAGTCGATTCGTCATTTGCGCCGTCCGCAGGATGTTTTGACTTGCTATCTCCACCACGTCATCTCACTCCCTCCACTCTCCTCTCCACTCCCCACGGATTCCTTCACACCTCGTCGATTAGTCTCCTCGTCAGGGCCTTGCCTGTGCGACTTCCCAGGATCTTGTTCTGATGCGGTTTCACCAATTCCTGTTCAACTGATCAACTCTCAAATTACGATACCTCCTGTTTTCAATTATATCTATGTCTTCTGGATCATTACTGCACCAAGCAATATTAATTCAGATTCAAATTATAGCATTCGTGGATGTTCTGTTAATAATTTGTTAGTGTACTATTGATAAGGACACGTCACTAGACTCCCGGGTAAAAATATTTGGTCTTGATTTTCTCTTGAATGTCTTCAATATGTCTTCAGGACCATGATGTCTGGTTCCGTCTCACCAGCTAGACTTTGGAGACATACAGACTTCTTTTGCATTTATGGCTGTAGCTGTCCCAAGCCAAGACCAGGCAGACTTGTCTTAAGACACGGAAGGATAATTTATGTATTGGTTTTATTACTACCGGCAGGGTCTGCCATTTCCAGATAGGTTGGGACCAAATAATTGACATCTGCTAAGGATTAAAATTTTACAACCGATAAAACTTGTAATTATGTAATAACTGATTTACAAATTAAAAATTCGGAACCTGTCGCCCTCAACAACTACAGACATATAAAATTTTTCATAAAAAGATTAAAGCTGTCAGTTTCTACAAGTATCCAGTGAACTGTTGGAGGTACACTGTTAGAAATTTCTATAGCGATTTTACTATAAATGTATTGGAACAATATGCATATACGTGTTGTAAATTTAATATACCATCATCTTGTAGAATTAATATACATGTATAGTAAAGCACAGTGCGTGAAAGTTGAAACTTCTTTGATGCACCCAAATCTGTTCAAATATTTAAAACTAAAGTAATAAACTAACATTCATCGATTAAATTCATATTTATAATCAAAGTGCAACGTACGGGTGGAATTTTCTTCAAAATTCACTGTAAATGTCAAAATTTTAACGTGAGTACCGATTTTTTTAGGTTAGGTGTCTTAATGATTCGCTTAATTGAACTTTTCCACTTAAAACCCAGTATGATTTATGTTTAACTAGAACAAAATATTATGCTTTATCATTTAGAATTGAAAATTACTGTCATAATTATTTTTAATTTATTGACAGTGAAATTACCTGACTTTTCTAAAAGTTTACCAATATACATGTACATGAAATTTACTATACAGCCTCTTGATTAATATATCATAGACCGAGCTTTTAGATTTACTATAGGAATGTATAGTAAATCTATATTAAAATTGCAAACATTTTTAAAAGTGTAGGAAAAAATGAACATTTTTAGATTCGCAATCTAAAGAACATAATTATTGCAGATAAATAAACTTAATAATATATAAAAAGAAATACCATGTAGATAAATAATATAAACATTCTGTAAAATTTAAAGCAGATTAGTGATGATCCTCGAAGGCCTTAGCAGCGTTTTGGCTTCTCTTCTAGTTACAAATCTCTCAGGTCTTTCAAAGAAAAACAATCTTGTCTCAAGACATCGACTTTTTTCTCTGTGTCGAAAATATTCGTCTTAAGACATCAAAAATAGTCTGGTTCCGTCTCACGAGCGAGACATACAGAATAACTTGAAATCGTCTTGGATTAGTCTTTACCCCAGACAAAATCAAGACCAAATATGTTTACCCGGGCTGTTTCACATAAGGTAGCGAAGACAATAGAAACTACAAGAGGCGCAGTAAATACAAATATTATGACAGTAACTTAATACTAAGTATCTTAATTTTATTATTGAGACGTGAAAATTAATTTAAATATTTCTAGGACGTCTTAAACCACGCGTTCCAAGACATGTTCCAACTCGAAAAATGTTTAATCGGGAATTTGGAGAAAAGCGATTATTGTACCAATATACAAAAGAAAGGGAGATAAAAACAACTGCAATAATTACAGAGGTATTAGCTTACTAAGTACCGTAAGTAAAGTATACTCAAAAATACTTATTCGTAGGGTAATGGAAATTACAGAAGAAAAGATATGGGAAGTCCAAAGTGGATTTATGCCAGGAAGATCATGCACAGATCAGATATTCAGCTTAAGACAGATCACAGAAAAAAGGTTAAGAGTAGGAAAGAAAGTTTTCTGTGCATTCGTTGACCTAGAAAAAGCATTTGACAAGGTAAATAGAAGTAAACTTTGGGAAGTCCTTAAAGAGTACGGAGTCCATGGATGGCTCCTACAATCAATACAAACAATATATGCAGGCAGTAAAGCGAGTGTAAGGGTTAATGGGAAACTGAGTGAATGGTTCGATATTTTTCAGGGTGTTAGACAAGGTTGCGTTATGTCCTCATGGCTATTTATCATATTTATGGACAAGTGTCTAAGAATGGCCCTCTTCGACGAAGAAGGCGTAGATCTCAAAACGGTGAAGGTGCGTGGTTTGGCTTTCGCGGATGACAAGATTGTTATGGCAGAGTCAATCGAAGACTTACAAAGAATGTTGTACAAACTTAATACAAGCATGAAGAACATGGGCCTTAAAATTAACGTAAACAAAACAAAGGTAATGATATTTGAAGGAAAAGGTCAGAAAACAATATGCAACATTGTCCTGAATGATGAGAGATTAGAGCAAGTTGACAAATACGTATATTTAGGTAGCCTATTCACTAGCGACGGAAAAATAGATGGGGAGTTAGATAGGCGCATTAATGAGGGTAAAAAGGCTATCGGTAGAGCAGGGTCCATTCTCAGAGATAAAAATAAATCAAAAGAAACTAAAATGACTGTATATAAAACCTTAATTGTACCACCTATACTATACGGTAGCGAGACATGGGCATGTCAAGAAAAGGACATGAGTAAACTTAACGTGATTGGTATGAAAGCTCTGCGCATAATATGCGGGAAAACACTGATGGACAAAGTCCGAAACGAGACGATCCTCAAAGAATGTGGTACGGAGGAGACACTAGTAAATATATGGGAAAGAAAACAGTTAAGGTGGTTCGGACATCTTGAAAGAATGAAAAATGAACGACTGACCAAACAGGTGTATAAAGGTGAAGTACATGGCACAAGGCCCAGAGGTAGACCGCCGAAAGCATGGATAGAGTCTGTAAATGAGACATTAATCCGAAGAGACATAAGAAGCCATAAAAACAGGAGAACTTGCATAACAAGATGCATGGACGTAGAGGAAGCAGGCCGAGAATGCCAGAACAGAAAAGTTTGGCGACAGATAGTTTATAAAAAGAATGTGAGTAGAGTGAATGACGCCTGAAACAAAGACCTTGGATACTAATGGGCCCAAGTGGGGAACCACACATAACAATTTTGTGAGGCTTTCCACGTGGGGTGATCGCTAGAGAGATTGATCAGCAACCTGGGTCGGAGCAGTGTTGCGGAATGAACGTGTTGTTTAAATAAACAACGCGAGCGCTCTAGATCAATCTAAAATATCTATACCTTACACCTATATACCTATCTACCCTATACCTATATACCCATCCACATACTACTATTTTCCAACCGAGCAATTCACGCCTACCCCGAAAGGGAAACGGCTTAATGGTATAATAATAATAATAATATTCTCCTCTATTTTCTTCACTGAGGTGATGAATAGTGTAGCCTATCTGATGCAAACTATGTTTTTGATTTTCGTTAGCTGCATTCGTTTCGTCAACTTCACCTTATGATGCATGACGATATGTTGATACTTATGCAGCGTTGCATGTTTCCACTAAACACTAATGATTCCTGTTTTTCAAAATAAATTGTTTTCTCGTGCAATACAATTGCTCGTAATAGTTTTCTGCTTCAACTTTCTTATGCATGTACTGCTATTTTCGTGCTAAGCTTTCAAGAATATTTGCTTTCTAAGAGTAAATATTGCTTAAAGAAAAACACTTTAATTTTTTAAATAAACTAGTTTACTTATTCTTTTTCAATATGTGCAAATTTTTGCATATTCGTCTTAATTTCTTCAATCTAATGTTATGTATATTTCTCGAAGTATAAGAAGCTCATTGAAGTTGACACTTCTCAATGAGTATTTTTCAAATAACACGAGTTTTGTATTAATGTACTTTTTGCTCGATAAGGCTCGGAGCTGAAAAGTCCTCGATGGGAACGGTAGCAAAGTGTGAGTGTCAGCAAGCTAACATAAGGTACAGAGAGAGGGGGGGGAGGGGGTGCGAGGGCGAAGTTTGAAAGTTCCGAAGCAGGCTTTTACCGTCCCAGGTAATCGTTTTCAAGAGTACATCGGGTCCCACAATTAGTTATCGCCCTCAGAAACTAATTCGACCATCCTTTCGTACATCCATGTACGACGAGGCCAACGTAAATGAAAATCGCACAAAAATGATAGACACGTTATTAAACACGTTATTCAAGTCTGCTGAATGAATATAGTAAGCGCCCTAATCGAGATTCGTAGAATGTTAAACAGTCTAAGGAGTCTCGAGAGTACTATTCTTCTTGGTAGTCATTCACCCTACAAATGTGCTATGGGTACTATACACATAAGGAAGCCGTATATTCACACGCTCACAAAAGTAGTTCAAACTCTTCCCTTAATCCTGGGTTCCTTCTAAAGACAGGTGCATTGCCGTAATTGCAAGCGTTTGATATTTAATTACAATTTACCCGCGGCCCAGCCGCTCGTTCTTCGCGAAGCCTTCTCAGTCCGATGCGATCTTGCGATCTCTTTGAAACAAAATAATTCCCTAATTATTCTTCCCGTAGCCAGACGACTGACTATGGATTTGAGTTACGACCTCGAATTAATTATCCCTCTAATTATTATGATAAAAGGTGAAGCACGTCTTAAAGATTTGTTCATGTTTGAATAAGTCTCTTTTATGTTATTATTTGACGATTTCATTTTAGGTGAATTTTTAATCGCCTCTTGCAAAATAGGAGAGACTTTATTCATAATAACTGTTAAATCTTCTCATTTTAGTGAATACTGTTTCAATTTTTATAAGATATATACACAAGTTGGAGCAGTATACTGCGCGGGTTTGAGATAAAGTTATGTTACATAGATCAAACGATATTTCACAATAACTTTCAGTTACAATTTTTTTTAAATATTCAAAGGCTACTGTAAAACAGGAGATTAGAAACCGTTTAATCGGCAATAATCGGTAAAAATGTTTAAATTTTTTTTTAGAGCTGAGTATGATTCGCGTTTTAACGATTTAATAAAGTGCATATAAGCTAAAGGCCCTTGAAGGCCAAGCCTCATAAGTTGTCACGAAATTATGCATGGGTTCTCTTTTCCTCTCTTGCCTTCAACCATCTTTTATTATTTCTATCTGACACTTGGACATACCTACTGCTCGCGGAGCTCGTAAAAGCGTTTCGCGAAGATACACCGCAGGTATGGCAGCCCCGTCGCCAGGCAGGACCTTGCTTTATTATTTATTCCACTAGTCGTAAAAACCAGGCCGGATTTATTGTGAAAATATTGAAATGAGAGACACTGCCTCCCGCCACCGCCTTTCTGAGTCCTTAAAATGGTACCGACCACTATTGAGGCTTTACGAGTTGACATATTTTATTTTACTAGATACCAGGAGGAAGAAAAAGTTTGCTATTCTCGCATTCTCGCAAGACGCGGGTCAAAGTCGATATTGGAAGAGGTATCCGAAGCGCCGCGCCGCGATAACTCATTAGGCCCAACTCCAGGCCTCTTGCTCTCTTTTGCTCTTGTCGTATATAGAGCTTGGCACCTCTCTCGCCTTTTGTCTCGCGACCTGCGTGCAGCTCTGTAAACTTGATTAATGGCACCCAACCCCAGGAAACCGTCGTTGTTCGCGGCACCCCGTAATTGCTCGCTTATTTTTCTCTTCAAAACTAAGGCGCCGCACCTGCTCCAAGACAAGCCTCGAGACAGGGCTGTGGTTACGTTTACAAATTCGGCAAAACGTGAAATACATCTATAACTGAATATATGAGTGCGCAGTATAAATTAACTTTTATGTATCGTAAGTTAGGTAAAAATTATGTGAATTGTGCTACTTTTTCTGAATACGTGATATTTTCTTCGACAGAAGAATTAAAAAATTTTGTGCACAGCCTTATCAATCATTATACTGAATTAAGTATGTTGGGCACTTATGGGCAGGCACGAATCTGTATAGTATAAAGTATGTATACATACATTACTCATAATAGAAGATCGAGATGAAAGCAAATCTTCTCCTGAACTTCATTTGAAATTGTGTACTTTTAGTGGATATATGACCAATTATTTTCTTTAAGTATAAAGTTGACGTGATTTTTTTGCAAATGTAAAAAATTTTCAGATGTTTGCACAAGTGTTTTCACACTAACAAGGAGAGGACGCGAGATGGACATCGCCGATTCGATTGGGGCCTTACAGGATGAAAGTATATCAAAATCCATTAGGGGCGTATTTTTTCTTTCGATCTAGTGGGCCTTAGTTTCCGAAATATCGAGGTTTGAGTACTTGCGTTCGAGCGCTCGACTAGCCACTTCAGAGCGGGGACCCCGGACTTGGCGCTTATACTCACAGTAGTAGATTGCGAATCTTGGAAAGTCGCTTCTTGGAAAAGTTGTTAAACGCTGTAGTCTAGCGGATAGTGACTATTTTTCAAGTGAATCATGCAAATCAGGTCACAAGCATTATATTTTCCGTTCAAACTATGCATATATAAAATATAAAATATATCTACGAATTTATATTATATTATATACTATATTTTTTTTCTTTGAAAAACAATATTTAAACTTGGTTTTTCACTCTTATTGAATATTATTTGTAAATATTTAACATAATAAAAAATAATTTTATTAAAAGGCATTAGATAATAAATCAAACTATGCGTAAGATACGACAAAAAGTTTGAAAATAAAATTATTTACCTTAAAAAGATCCACGAGTTTTCTTTAAACCATTTTTCAATAGGACGTATATTCTTTTTAATTATCAAAAATAACATTAAAATTGAAAAATTATGAAAATGTGCCGAGCAGTGGGTACAATTTTTTATAACAAGAAAATGTCACAAAAGAAGCTACAGAAATATTTTCAGCTACTTTATTTAAAATTTCTTTTTTACATAAATTTTTACGTAAAGTTGATAAATGTTTTTTAAATAATGCATGTAACTTCTTTAGAATTATTACCTTATTTCAGTTCACTCACAATGATTTAGTTGATCAATATACACCTAGGTGCTCTGGGAAAGAAGAAAACGAATAATATAAATTTAATTCTATTACAAAATTCTATTAAAAAATGATATGCAAAAAACTCGTAGATCTTTTCCAGGAGATAATGTTATTTTTGAACGTTTCTTCGTATCTTGAATAGTGTGACCGAGAAATTGAATTGTATTATTTTTAATTACATTTTTCACGACTAAAAAAAACTATGTGTCTGATAGAAAAATGGTTCTATAAAAATGTGTAGATATTTTTGAGATGGCCAATCTCACTTTTCAACATTTATCCGCATCTTGCTTAGTTTTACCGAAAATATAATTTTTTATTGTTAATGATATGCAGAACACTCCCATCATCAAAACTGTTTGCATGATTCACAACAACTTTTCCATGAAGCGACAAAAATGATTTTTTGTTTTTGCTTTTACTTATTGACCCTGTTTTTTTCAAAAATTTGACGTGATGCATTATTTTCGTTTTAAGATTCGCAGTCTACGTAAAAAACATTATAGAAATGATATAGAAACCCTGTGGAGTTTCGTTCATCATAAAATTAGTGTCGGACTGTGAGTATAAGCGCCCAGTCCGGGGTCCCCGCTCTGCAGTGGCGAGTCGAGCGCTCGAGCCCAAAGACTCAAACCTCGATATCTCGGAAACTAAGGCCCATTAGATCGAAAGAAAAAATACGCCCCTAATGGATTTTGATGTACTTTCGTCTTGTAAAGCCCCAGTCGAATCGGCGATGTCCATCTCGCGTCCTCTCCTAGTAAGTTTTTACAGTATTTATAATATAAAAATCCCGATTCTTTAAAAAATCCTGAAAAATGAAAATTTAATTCTCCATAAGAGAATTCTCAACTAAAAAGCAAAATCGACTGGCGATATCAGGAACTCCTGTAAGATAATCCTGCGCCCTGCTCACAGCCCAAATTGGCAGGATTATGCGTCTTAAGACTCGACTACGTCCTCGAGATTGGTCGGGATTAGGCAAGCGGAATGTCTCTACCGCTTCTACATATTCGTGGGAAAGAGCGTGCGTTATCGGTTGTTCGCGCCTCCAATGCGGTAGCCGAGGTTGTTTGCAGAAGGAGATCAAATAAATAAAAATAATGTAGTGGGAACCAAACACAGGAGCAAGTAAGACAGTGTCAGTGCACTGTAAAAAAAAAAGTATCATTTCTAGGCTAGTTTTCGGTATTGAAACAGTCTTCCAAAAATATAGTCTCCGGTGGCTCTATTCTAATGCCACTTTATTTTGATGCCACTAAATGACATTTTAATACAACTTTTTTGGGTCAAAACAGGACTGAAGTGAGAATCATATTCCAATGACGTGACGTAGCACATGAGAACGTTAAACGTGCCTGATCTGTCACTGAAATATAGAATGTGGGTTATAAACAATGTTAGAAGTTTATAAATCCTGTTTTAAAATAATATGTTGATTAGAGCTGAGAACTTATTGTTAGTTGAGAATAAGGAGACTAAGAAGAAGAAGTAAGCACTAAGAAAAAGAAATAAGCACTAGAAGACGAAGTGAACCACATGACGAATCCTTAGTGGAAAATAATGATGTTTGTATTTTACGCAGAAAGCCTCCGATTTATCTTCCCCAAAACAAGAAAATTTTTCAATTCTACTCCGAAAAATTGTTTACAAAATACCATTCATTCTGTAAAATCACAGAAAAATAAAAACTCACAATTTGTGACTGTTATTTTCACACGAGGCATGGAGAAATCAGC
>CAKNWT010282984.1:0-12977 GCA_932066315.1 Andricus coriarius | reverse complement strand
CATTCTGCAAATCGAATTATGAATGTCATCCACGCCGCAAGGAGGGGAGAACTTCATCGTTCACTTTTGACGGCGACACATTCAGGATCACGTACCTAAGGTAAATTTTCCAGTGCCTGGACCACGGATGGATATACAGATATTAGCTCAGACTGCCACGGTAACTGTTCTATCTGCCAATTTACAAGAAGCTCAGCAACTTAAATTGCCAATGAAGATGTCCAAGGAAGCTGTAAAGGAATACCATAATGAACAGCTATACAAGGAAGGTGAAAAAGCGCTAAAACAAGTAGAGCAACAATTGTATGATCACAGTTTACAAAGGCAGGATAAGACAACGCAGCATCCACTAATATAGGGAGCTTATGCAGGATTAGGTTTACTTGCAATGCTAATATTGGGTTACCTCGGCCGTACTAAATCGCTATTGCTTCTGATTGGTTGTTGGACCCGCTTCAATTACAAGTCAAGGAACCAGGGAGTCGATAAGGAGAAGATACACGTGACATCGAGTGTTAGTCCAACCCAAGAGAGAATAGACTGTGCATAGTTTTCGTTGAACCTGGAGGAACTTAAAACTCATGAGGAGAGGAAACCAATCCCTTCACCTAGAGGAACATTTCAGTGTCAACCACATTCCACCTCATCGGATACCATTGAGGCTTCGGCCAACAAGGAAGTTACCCCATCACCAAGGGTCGTGATGCCAAAACAAACATTACAGCCGGCGTAAAATCTGACTTATACTCCCACTGTTCTGTTGCTCCACGAATGACCACGAATGACCACGAATGACAGATGTAATTACAATCAACTTCGACGAAAAATTTTCGCTATAAGCTCGATTAAGGTATGATATGCTTAAAAGAGATTTAATATAATTTCCCGTCTCTGTAGGATTAACAATGTGTACAATTTATCTAATATAGTAGCTTTTGGGCGTATCACATGCAAATTATAGCGATGTTCATTTGGGAAGGCAACTCAAGGACTAGAAACAAAATTCAACTATAAGGCTTGGTAGGAGAGAAGATATGGATAAATCTCCTTTATCAGGATTGAGAACTTATCATGGTCATACGTTCAATATATATATAGTAGTCTCTTCTTTATGTGTAAAGAGTATGACTACATAAGATTTAAAAAAAAAAGTACAAACAACAACCACAAAATTTTTAACAGTATCGACTGATATCCGTTTTGTTTTCAATATCATCGAACGATTTGTTTCAGACCATTTTTTAATTAATGTTATTATTGGTATTGGTTCGTAACCAATTAAAGAATTTCAAACTGAAATTTTTTTTCTCAAGTTTGCCTTCAGTTTTGTTCGAAAAGTAGTTACAAACAAAAGGAATGGTAATATTCTCCTAGATTTTATATATTATTTTCAACAATGGTCTTTTCTGAACTTGGGATAACTTTAGTATTTCCTTAAGTTCGGATGAGTCTGCATAAAGAATCAGATTAGAGTTGCTCGGTATATGACATTCAAGTCCATTTTTATCGATTTTGACTTTTGGTAATGAACTAAGTAAAAGCAGGGCATTCTGCAGTATGTAATATGGAGTTACCCGAACGTGGAATGTAATTGTAAATTACTGCTTTACCTTTTTTAATTGGTTTTAAATAAATTGTTCATAAAAGGAATTCAAGAATAATGTTACTTATTTACAGACCACCTACAGCGCAATTTCTCCCTTGTTGCTGATACATAAAATCAGGTAATATTGCTTACCTGACAAGATCAATTAAAAATTAAGCTTTGTTTTTGTAATTTGGTTTGCACTTACCTTCTCGCATTCTTCATCTAGGCAGTTCTGCATCAATCTTTCGAATTTTCGCTAGTGTTTGCGAATTAGTGTTCAGAGACATGCTATCGACCAAACACGCTAGCTGCATTTTGATTATGCATTTCTAAACAAAGACACCATGTGAATTTCGCGCCTAATGTATTTGGTACCGTAGGAAGTCTTTCACAGCTCTATCTTCACCTGACTTACCGGCTAGACTAAATACATCTAGATGAGAAACAACTACTTCGAAACTGAACGGAAGTCTGGTAGTACAAATGAAATTTCTGTGACATGGAAATTATGGCGCCAGCCATCGGATACCTAGACATTAGGATAAATGAAAATTAGGGAAAATGAAATTTATGACAAATGATAATTCGGATAAATGTAAAATATGACAAATAAAAATTCGACCAAATGAATATTAGGTTACGTGGAAATGAGGAAAACTGACAATTATGTCGAATACAAATTCGGAAAAACAGAAATTAGATTACATTCACATTAGGATAAATAAATATTTTGGTGAATAAAAATTGGAAAATACGAAAAGTATGCCAAATGAGAATTCGGTATGATAGAAATTATGATAATTGATAGTTAGGACAAATAGAGGTAATGTGAGTTGACACTTCGACAAAATAAAAATTATAATAAATGCCTAATAGATTTAATGGTTTCACGATGATTCATTATGATAAATTTAAATTTAAAATCTAAAGCTTTTTCGGGTTTCAATCGTGTGCAAAACTACGAGCTTGCTGACGTTTCGTGAACATTGCAGTTCACTTCTTCAGGGCTGACCTGAAACTGAAGTTTCAGGTTATGTTGTTCTTACATATATTCTCTACGATGCCTATGATTGGCCAGATCGCCCCATGGTAGGGACTGCTCGAACTTGATTGGCCAATCAAGTCGTTTTTAAAAAACCCGGGAGGACGGAAAGCCAAATCGGATTGGTATTATATCCATTGTCCCTATTGATGTTATTAGGGTTTTTTAAGATTTCGATTGCTTCTCTATGTTTTCTTGAAAAAATATTTTGCGTTTTTGCGATGACGCTTGTTTTGTCAAACAAAATGCTATGTCCTGTTTCAATATGATGCTCAGCTAGTGCTGATTGCGTGAAATGTTTTAGCCTAGCTTTACTCTCATGTTCCTTTACACGTTGGCTCACCGCCCTCCCGATTTCTCCAATGTAGACTTTGCCACAAGAACAAGGGATTTGATATACTGCCGGATCACTGAGAGGTGCCTTTTTATCTTAAGGATTGTTTAGAAGTTGTCCCATTTTTGCAGGTGGTTTAAATATGGTTTGGATGTTGTGTTTGTTGAGAATTTAGTGGGTTGTGTTGACTTGTTTTTTTTAGTGTATTTTATTATTGCTTTCTCAATTTGTTTGTTTGTGTAATCGTTTTGTATTAGGATTTGTTTAAGATTTCGTAATTCCTTTTGTAAGTTATCTTTACCTGTTATGGAGACAGCTCTATATACAAGAGAATTGATGACCGATTGTTTTTGAGATTGGTGGTGGTGAAAGGAGGCATGTAGGCATCTTTTTGTATGGGTGGGTTTGCTGTAAACTTCGTGTCCTAATGTGTTATCAGATCTTTTGTAAACAAGTACGTCCAAGAAAGGCAATTTTCTGTTTCGTTCAATTTCCTTGGTGAACTTGATATTAGGGTGTAATTGATTGATGAAATCGAAGAATCTGTTTAGTTCGTCTAGTCAATGTCTCCAGATGACAAAAGTGTCGTCAACGTAACGGCACCAAAATTCCGGTTTAAGCTTGGATTTGTTAAAGATTTTTGTTTCAAGATTTTCCACAAAGATGTTGGCTATTACTGGTGAGATTGGAGATTCCATTTCTGCTCCTGAAGTTTGTTCGTAGAATTGGTTATTGAAAGAGAAGTGGGTATTATTGAGACAGTGTTCTATCAAAGGTATGAAATCGGAGGGAAAGTTTGCAAAGGACTTAATAATATCGATTGTATCAGAGATTGATACTTTCGTAAAGAGAGATTCTACGTCGAAGCTCACTATGATGTCTTGGGGTTGAATGTGGATCTGTTGTATCTTTCTGAGGAAGTCAAAAGAGTGTTGGATGTGCGTGATAGAGTTTCCTGTGAAAGGATTCGTTCTTTAGCGAGAAAGCGTGCTAGGTTGTAAGTTGGTGAGTTTATTGCGCTGACGATCGGTCTGACTTCATTGGCCAATCAAGTTCGAGCAGTCCCTACCATGCGGCGCTCTGGTCAATCACAGGCATCGTAGAGAATATATGTAAGAACAACATAACCTGAAACTTCAGTTTCAGGTCAGCCCTGAAGAAGTGAACTGCAATGTTCACGAAACGTCGGCAAGCTCGTAGTTTTGCAGACGATTGAAACCCGAAAAAGCTTTAAATTTTAAATTTAAATTTATCATAATAATAAATGCTTGTTTAGCAACTTTATTTTTGGTCAAATTAAACTTAGGTTATGTGGAATTTGGGGTTTATTCATGCGCCTCATCCTTGTGGAATAGCAACGCATAAAACTGGCACGGCAAATTTACTTACATTTTTTCAGTACTATTATCTATTATAATTGGATTTCAAAGGATTAATTTGTTCATTATATTTCATAAGACTTATGCCTCTATTTTTAGAAACATTTTTGAATTATTATTTGAAGATCCATCTCTCAGGTTGAAAAGTCAGCTTATTTTTTTTGAAAATTTTCTTTTCTCATTAATATTTTAAACTGAAAATTTAATTATTCTACTTTTAGTTAAAAATTGATAGTTTTTACTTAAAAATTCAACAACTTGGTGGAAATTTTATATTTTTTATTGTGAGTTCGTCTATTTTGGTAGAAAATCAATATTCTTGATTGGAAATTGAATTACTTGGTTGAAAGTTTAATTTGTTTGTTAAAAATTATTTGATAGTTTCAAGATACATCTCTCTTGTTAAAAATACAGCTATTTTGTTGAAAATTATTTCTTTGTTAAATTAATTGTTTTTAACCCATTACCTTCCTCTGTTGCGTATACGCAACGTTGCTCTTTAAAAAATTCGTATGTTTTTCATACGAATTCAACTGTTTCGTTAAAAATATATGTGTTTTGCAGAAAATTCATCTTTTTGCTTAAAAATTGAACATTATAGATGATTTTTTTTGGGGAAAATGGAGGGAAAATTGGGAAATGGAGGGATAACAGAGGAAGGAAATGGGTTAACTGAACATTTTTTCTATTTCAGTATTGGTTAAAAAATATTAGTTTTTAGTTGAAAATTGAAAAATTTGGTTCAAAATTTATGTATTTGGTTGTAAGTTTCTCTTGTTTAGTAGAAAACTAATCTTCTTGATTGACACTTCAATTACTTGGTTGATAGTTGTTGATTGCTGTTGATTTAATTTGAAGTATGTATATTTGCGTAAGTACATTTACAGTATTACTGTTAATTGACCATATTTAAGTATGTGTATTATAGTTTATTTCTTTACTCTTGCTATATACCTACTTTTAATTTCAATCGTCAAATCGAACGCCGTCACATATTCAATTGCAATACATATCACCTGTTCCTTATAGAGATATCTAGCTCCAAGAACTATTCATGAATAAATACAAATAAACTTCTTTGTTAAACATTCAGTTTATTATTTGAAGATGAATCTATGATTAAAATTTCCACTATTTTATTAAAAATTCAATTATTATGTTAAACATTGGAATAATTGTTGAAAATTCGTCTTTTTATATGCAAAATTTATTCTTTTGGGTGGAAAAGTCAATTATTTAGTTGAAAAAGCAACTGTGTTTGTTAAAGTCATCTTTTTAGTTCGAAGATTCAACAGCTTTGTTGAAGGTTCCTTTCTTTGAATTGAACATTCATCTTTTCTGGATTGACAATTCACCTTTTTTGGTAGAAAAGTTGTTTGTTGAAAACTAAACCACGTTCTACGAAATTCGTTTTTTGGCTTGAAGATTCGAATATTTAGCTGAGAATTTGTCTTTGTATGTTAAAAATTCCACTATTTGGTCAAAAGTTCGTTTCTCTTGCTTAAAAGTCAAACCTTTTCCTTGTAAATGCATTTCAGGTCCGCTGAGCTGGGATGATCACGTATAAAAAATAGACTATGATCCTATAGGGAATTAAGGGCTTATTAAGGGCTAATTTAATTACCTGTTGCCAAATCTAATGCTCTGCATTTAAAAAAAACAGTGGTCATGCTAGGTTAACGTTAAGCTAGCAGAACCACACACAGAAAAAAAATCTTTCTGCACATTTCTTTGCCCTATAATTTAGGTCTCATTTCATGCCCTATTGCCAAATTTCTGTTACGCATTTTTTTCAAAACCTGTGTTCATGCTAGCTTAACGTTAGGCTAACAGCGCCACACATAGAAAAAAACGACTTAGGCCATGTTTCTTTGCACTATAGTTTAGTGTGTAGCGAGGGCCCGTTAAGGGACCTTATCAGCATTATAAAATGGATAGGCAGATTCCAGCAATTCGGTTGAATATTTTTGTCAAATTTTTTGCATACCTCATCTACATATGGGTCTCTTTTGCTGCTAAGTCTCGCTTTTTTGAAAAAATGTTTATATTTGAAGTTATACGCAAAAAGAAAAGAACAATAGAAAAAAAAAACGCAGTGAATCTCAGTACTAGCTGAGTCTGTATTTTCGAGATCTAGCCAATCGACCCTCGTCAAATTTAGGAGGCAGACTCCCCGGAGCGCGAGTGGAGACTCGGGAGCGTGGCGAATTACCCGAAAAGAATCACTCTTTCATTATTATGAGATACAGGCCAGTTCAAAAAACTGAAATTATGAAAGCATCGCGTGATTCAATTTTCATTAGCAGATATAGTTTATTCATATAATTTCAAGAAAGTGAAGAAGAGATTCAAAAGGTCTACAGCCTTCAATTTTGCCCCAATCCGCAATTAATTTTTTTTAAATTGAAGGGCGCTAAATTCCAAGAGCACCTTAGTCGGAGATTTTTGCATTTTCATTTGTTTATTTATTATATGTTTACTTGAAGTATGAGAAAATCGAGATTTTTCACAAAATCATTATTTACTCTTCAATAGCGGCTTGCATCTACTAAAAATCATCTTAAATCGATGCAAGAGTACTCCCAGAATGCAAATAATTTGATGATTGTCTGTTTTAAATGTTCTGAGCAAATTACATTAACAAACAGCCACGTACTGCAATTTTTGTTGAAAAATATTTCTTTGCAGATAAATATGCTTTGAATTATAGTGAGAGTGACTGTTAGTCTCAATTGTTATGAAACACCAACAATTGTAAACGTTGTAAACAATTTTTTTCCAAAAATTAGAATTTGTTTCTTCCTTCATTATCTGAAATTATTTAGATATTCGGGAAAGTAATATATGTTTAATTATGTGTGTTCCAAAACAACAGTTGTTGATTTTCTAAGCAAATTAAATAAGTAAACATAAAACTTTGTCCGAGAAAATAATTTTTTTTGGACTGAAACTGCTTCGAATGTTTGTGAGAGAGATTTGCAGTAACTGTTTCTATGAAAAAATCACAAGAAACAGTTGTTATTATTTAATTTTAAATATTACGATTAGTATGTATTGAACAATATTGTAATTTTTATTGAAAAAAAGTATTTCCTTCTCTGGAAATAGTTGGAATTATCGTGAGAGCCATTGTCAGTAACCATTTTTTTATAAAACGTTAAATGCAATTTGATTTAGAAATTGTGGAATTTGTGCTGTTTCAGTTTTGGATTTTCCTTTATCATTGAAATTGCTGCAAATATTATTGAAAAAAAAATAGGTTCAATTATATATGTTAAAATACAAATCGTAAACAAATGAAATAAGTAAATACAAAACTGTGACCTTTTTGACCTGCAAAATACTTTTTCTTGCACTGAAATTGCTTTCAATTTTTATGAGACAGATCTTCTGTCACTAATTCTATGTAAAAATTAACATTGCATCATTCTTATTGTCTATTCTTGTCATCTTAAATGTCACGAATTTTTCATGTATTAAAAAAAGTCAATTAGTGATCCATTTTACCAGATCAATAAATCGGTCACCTGAGGCCAAAATACACATACATCCTGCAAATTGTATCCACCTGCCATGAAATAAAAAATCTGAATCTGAATTATCTTAAAGGGTTCAAAGGAGTCCAACTTTGATAAAATGGCTCATATACAGATGTCACTACAAAATTTTTTTATAGCAATTGTATATTGTTTACTTTTTGTGAAAATAGGCAGAAAAATATATAATAAGATAATTCTCTGTGTAATATTTTATATTATTGATCTACATTTTTTAATAGAAAAGTGTTTGAAGGAAAAAATTGTTTAAACAATGACACGACGTTTTAAAGAGAATTTACTACTTCCCGAAATCATTCAATATTATGTTTAATTTAGAAAATACGATTTAAAAAATATTGTTGGAAAAATAATTTTTAAACAAGTTATATTTTTTATTCAATAGCAAAAATGGTTAATATATTCTTTCTATACACTATACAGTCAGAAAAGTATGTATTTTATTCCATTTTTGTAAAGTTGTCGAAAACAACTGCTTAAACAAATAAAAATTGTTTAAACAAATAGAAATTTATTCAACATTAAAAGATATGTATCAAAATTATATAATTATTCAACAAAAAGTAGCATAGGATTTTATAAATTTTTAGAATAAACAATAAGTAATTGTTTAAATGATTAGGTAATGTTTGTAAACAAAATCACTACTTTAAAAAATGACAAACTATTACATTTCAATCAGAAAATGCGATTGAAGAGTATTGAAGAGTAAATAATGATTTTGTCAAAAATCCCGATTTTCTCATACTTCAAGTAAACATATTATAAATAAACAAATGAAAATGCAAGAATCTCTGACCAAGGTTCTCTTGGAAATTCAGCGCCCTTCAATCTAAAAAAAGTTAATTGCGGATTGGGTCAAAATTGAAGGATGTAGACCTTTTGAACGAAAAAAATGCATTTCCTCCCATACCGCGGTGCATCTTACCGTACTACCGTGCTCGCTTCAACATTTCTATTATTACTGCAAATATTATCCGATTTTCATGAATCTTTTCTTCACTTTCTTGAAATTATATGAATAAACTATTTCTGCTAATTAAAATTGAATCACGCGATGCTTTCATAATTTCAGTTTTTTGAACCGGCCTGCATCTCATAACAATGAAAGGGTGATTCGTATCGGGTAATTCGACCCGCTCCCGAGTCTCCACTCGCGCTCCGGGAAGTCTGTCACTAAAATGTAGATGGGGTCGCATGGCCAGGTCTCGAAATTGCACACTCAGCTAGTACTGAGGATCACTGCACTTTTTCCTATTGTTCTTTTCATTTTGCTTATAACTTCAAATATAAATATTTTTTCAAGAAAGCGAGACTTAGCAGCAAAGGAGACCCATTTGTACATGACGTATGCAAAAAATCAGACAAAAATATTCAACCGTGCAGCCGGAAACTGCCCATCTATTTTATAATGCTGATAAGGCCCCTTAAATGGCCTGTTGCCAAATTTAATGCTACGGATTTTAAAAAAACACACCTGTGATCCTGCTAGCTTGACGTTAAGCTGGCAGGACCACATAAAGGAAAAAATGACTCAGGCAATACTTTTTTGCACTATAATTTATAACTATAATTTAAGTTTTTAAATGTTTGTTTAAACAATTTTATTCAAAAAATTAGTGAAATCAGCAAGAAAACGACTTACGTTCCTGAACAAGATTTCAGGATCATTTAAGACTTTCGAAATATGTAGTAGAAATTTGCGTAAAATTTGTCAAAACAAGCGTAAAATGATTTCGCGAATTTTAAACAATCGATAATTCCGCGCATTCCGCGCATGCTAATAAGAAATGGTGGGGATAACGTGAGGCCTCACGGGTCCCGAAGCCAGTCGAAAAATTTGGCGAGTAACATTCAATTTGGGTTCTCAGCGGGCGAGCAACGTTTGGAATTCTCTCTGAATTCAGAGAACTTCAAGCCAGAAGTTATTTTCAGAAAGTGCGTTAACTACAACAGAATGTAAAGAAATCTAGATTTTAATAAGCTTTCTTGTGCTGAAGATATTGACCACGGGTTTTTCTTGTAATACTGTGCAATTGAAAAAAAAAGTCTTATCAGTAAAATAAAGTAAATTAAGATTTGGTTTCGAGACGGCTTTGCACTTCTTTTATGAAGACCTTGATTTGTGAGATTAAATGTTTTTAAATTCAGAACGGAAGGATTGATTATTTTGAGTCACTTTCTGAAAACAAATTCTTTTAAATAAAATCTGAGTTAGAAGAAAATTTATCTCGTGACAGTCTTGTACTATATCCTAATCTATGGAGACTCCGCTGTGCAAATAATTTTCGGAATGATTCTGAAATTTGGATTTGATTCAAACAACGCAACGGTCCACGTTAAAGGTTTGCACTCTACTTTGTGAAGACTTCGCTGTGCGTAATCTTCGGCTTTTTCTTGAAGAAAGTGAAGGCACAATTAATAGTGAATAGCATGCAAAGTCGTAGATGTTTTCAAGATACCCAGGTGCGAAATCACCGTCGGCCCACGGTCGGGCCAACCGTCGGACGGTCAGTCCAACTTTGTGCGCCACAGGTCGGGCCAACCAGCTAAATGATAACGGTCAACCGCCTTTGACTTCTCAACCTCGGCCCGACATTTGGTCCCGTATATGGGCCATCTATTAAGATGATGTCGGCACAACCTTGGACAACAATGTTGGGCCGACTTTGATTTTTGAAGGTTCAAGGTATTAAAAAAATTCATAATAATTTATTGCGAGTATTTTGACTACAAATGTTAATGGTCCTGCTTAGAATAAATTCATACATATATTACATTTTCAAACATTATATTATGCGACATGATGTACATGTAAAATAAAGTAACAGTTAACGTGAATATAAGTGAAATAACTTTTAAATAAATAATTTAAACCCATTACAATTTTCGGGTTTTCGTAGCCCCGGGCTGAAACCCTTACTTTTTTTCAACTTTTCAAATAACTTTTTTTTAAATTTTTGTTCAATTTTTTTTTTAAATTCTTATCGAAAATTTTGTTTAAACATGTCACGTCCCGAGCAAAAGGCGAGGGTAGTATGGAAAATAGGAAAAGAGAGAGACCAGTGTGCTGATTATGTCAGGCTGGTAAGACCTGACCAATTATTTAATGTGGGTTTGTGTGTCACTTATCAGCCCTACGCGGACTGTGTTAGAATTCAGAATTCAGAATTTAAATAAGTGTGAGATAGTCAGTTTAACAACTCTTTTATTATAGGAATAAGAACAGAGTTAAATAGTTACATAAATTAAAACTTACGTGTACCTTTCTAGCAAGAAAGGGCGAGAGTGAGTTGCTTTGTCTGTTGGATTTCCGCTTATAATGTAAAACACCGACGGAGTTTTACCGGATGATAAGTTGAATAACTCATAAGAAATTCGATAATGAGTCCTTTCGCGAACGTTAACACCGCGGACTTTATTCGGAAAGTTGCTCTGCGACGACCGAAAGCTTCAGTCGAAGGGACTTAGTCCAAGACTTGATCACGATAACTACTGTGAATTTGAACTTTAAAATATACGACTTAGTCAGAGGGTTTCTTCGGTCCCAATGAGATAAAAGCCGTTATTTTGTCAAAACTATTCGTCACTCGTAGACCGAAGTGAACAGTAAGACTGCCGAGAACGTAAGACAATTGTCAAGGGTTGCGCTGTGGTTTATATACACATTGGAGTTCGCAAAAGTCACGTACTTGTGACAAAAGTGGGTAAAGACACGTACTTGTGACAAAAGTGAGTAAAGTCACGTACTTGTAACAAAAGTGAATAAAGTCACGTACTTGCGAGAAAATTGGGTAAATGCACGTATTTCTGTAATTGTAGTTTTAAATCATTATTTCCCAAAGAGTTTTAGGTTACTCGAATTAAGCATATTTATGTTCCTTCCACCGAGGCTTTCGGTGATCGGATATCTGTTCTCTAGATCAGCAAGAAGTTATTTGATACGCGCGAATTTCCTTATTGAATGTCGGACGATTCATGCTGGTGACTCATGCTGCGATCGCGTATCTCAACTCTCGACCTTTCAGAAGTTTGGATTTTATCTGTTAGCTTAGCTATAGGCGATATCTCTAGTCAGACACTTTTGATTACAATCTTGTCTGACTATGCGCATGTTTCTCCACTAAGTGGGTTATACTTTAATAGTAAACTGTAGTATGACATTCTATCGGTAACTTATTACTTAATTTAGACACACGTGTGCATTCATGTTCCATGTAATTAGTTTTGACTTTGTTATTGTTTATGCTTTAGATGATTAGTTTGTTATGATGATTCGTATGTTAAAAATTATACTTAATTATACATTAGCGGTAGTGTCTGCAATTACAATTACTTATTAACCAAACATATGCTAACCTGTCGGTATTCTCTGAGTCATTATCCTTTCATGGTAATATACTTTATGTATCTTATGATATCCATCTTATGGTAATGTACTTTATGTATCTTATGATTTCTATCTTACCGACAGTAGTACAGTGACCATAGATAGGTTCAAACTCAGAGAAGATCGTTAATACTATTACTTGTATTTGAGGGATTTAGCCTGAGACATTTGCGTTATGGGAGATTGCACCTAGCTAGGCGTTACATCAAAATTTGTAAAATTTCGGGATGTAACAGTCCTCCCTCCTTAGAATCATCATCGTCCTCGATGATTTTTGTATTTTTTCGAAAATTTGTATTGGGGCTACTTAATGCCATTGTCAGTTAAGATTTTCTTGCTCAAGGTTTTGACCTTGATTATTGGACATTTAATAGTGATAATGATATATGTGGTTTTACATACTTGATCACAATTCTACAAAGACTTGTGTGCTTTTCTTTGAGGTGCAGGCCTTAGTTTTAATTCAGCCAGTTTGTATTTAATGACATTAAGAACTCCCAATTTACTTTTACATGACCATACGCATGTAGAATATGATTAAATTTTACAATTGATTACTTTCTCGATTCCAAGATAAGAGGCCATTTTACGAGGTGGAATGATTCTCCATTGCGCGTATTTTGTGCGACCTATGATCTTGTAATCGACATTGCTACTCTTGCAGACGCTACTATTTTGTTCTAGCCT